>JAOUQT010000016.1:7020253-7034092 GCA_025769995.1 Xyliphius kryptos | reverse complement strand
ATTGTTATGTGTGTGTGTGTGTGTGTGTGTGTGTGTGTGTGTCTGGATGGATGGACTGATGGATGGATGAATGAACGGATGGATGAATACATAAATACATAGACAAATATTCATCTGTTTTTAAAGAAAACCTCCTAAAGCAAAAAAGCTGAAGTTTTCTACAGGTATTTACTCATCATTCTGCATTAGACACAATTATTATAATATCTAACTTAAAACATTAGCTGTATGGTATATATTTTTAATAGTACTTTGGCGTCTACAGTTTGCAGAGACTAAAGTCTGGCTCAGATATAACTCCTGCTGCGAACAGCGAATCAAAAAGAAAAGCAATGGCTTCATCACATGGTTCAGTGATTCCACCATCACTAACTGTGTGTATTCTTGAAACAGAGAGAGACAACTGACTACATCAGTCTGGTAAATCTATTTCTCAGGAGAATCATTTCCCGACTTTTTATTTACTTTCTAACCTACAGTAAATGAAATGCTACTTATCATTATGACAGGGTTTGTTGTACTTGTTGATAGCGTGTTTTTCTTTTATGTCTGGTGATGATTGTTACTGTAGTTGCTGATTGCTGTACTTTATCTTTCACTGCTGCAGTGTTCTATGAAAGAGACTCAGCTTAATGCAAACGTTTGGGCAGCCCACTATAACTCCCTATTTTATAGATTTTCTAATATAAAAACAATTCTGCATACAGTTACTGATTATTAACCAAATTCTATTCTGTGGGAAGAAAACTTAAAGTAAGTCATATTAGCAATTTATATACGATATATGTTTTCAAAGCTAAATAAAGAAAAATCCCAGGAATTAATAAAGATTTGCAGAAAATGCCACATTAAATATTCCCTGGAGAGGATGTGTTAACCTTCTGACACTTTGAAAATCAACAAACCGTATAATTTAAGCAGGGCTGTCCAGACGGCTGCACAATAATTTTAACCAAGAGAATCTAAGGAACAAAAAGTATTATGGCCCGCCTACATCATTTTTTTGAAAACATTTTAATACATACTGTATATAAAATGCTGACATTCGTGTTATTTAATTATAATAATGTACTGGATGTTCATTACATACATGCAATGCAGTATATTAATACAGGTAATATTCAGATAGAATTTATGTTTTTTTATACAGCAATTAATTAGTGTTTAAATTAGTATGTAATATTTGCACATTATAGATATAAGTCTATATCATGGTTTTGGATCTTTTCTAAAGACATATGTTTTCTAAAAACATGTGCTCATATCTGCAGGTGGGCATGTCGTGTAGCCTTGCTCCATTACAGCACTGGCTCCAATGAAAGAGCACCAAATACCCACTGAGTGCTTTTAAATTAGACATAAAAAGAAAAAAAACTTTAACGGAACGCTGGCTGAAACACCAACACATTAAATGCCTGAAGTGGCTCAGCGGTCTACACAACAGCATTCTACAATGCGCAAACCAAATTTGAGTTTCAAGCTACAGAAAGCGGGTTTGCAGCTATGATAATGAAACCTGTTCTAAGCCCTCCCCCCATAGAGGATCTTGAGCATGAGGAACACTGAAACGTACTGTCTTTTGTCCAATAAGTACTAGGTTAGATTTTGAATTCCTGTGACCCTGATCTGGATAAGTGGCTTAGAAAATGAATGAATGATCCCTATAAGTGTGTCTGCAAAGTGCATATACTGTAAATGTGTAATAAAGCACAAGTCAGCTCCAGTGCTCTTTATACAGGGAATGGAAGGTTAACATTTGTTGTGTTATTAAGTGGACATTTCAAATGACTAGGTGAATTTAAAAACAGTAAAAATGTTTACTTTATGTGTGATCACTCGGGTGCATGCCCAAGACATTTATCACTGGATCACTATATTTGTGATTGTCGCTGCAGCATAGCAGAATACCAATGGTTTGCTGCTGCAGGGAAAAAATACAAACGATCACATGGCACTGACACATTTTTTAAATGACTTTGTAATTATTAAATCAAGCTCAAGCCTATTCCCTAATCAAATTCCAATTTTGTTAAGATAAGCTTGGTATTCATGGCTTTAAGGTTAGATTGCAAGTAAAACGTAGCATTGCATCAGCAAGACAGTTAAAACATTGAGCAAAGAAATGTGTAAAGCAGGTGACAAACATTTCAAATATTTGTTACATTACATACTTGTGTAAAAAATATAGATTTCTCTACAGCTTAAGAAATCATCAGCCTGCCATTATAGTGTATTTATATATTAATATTCTACTTTATACGTATGGGCTTACAAAAACTATGAAAATACCTGTGTGATCTAAAATATTAGGATGAAATTCTATTGTCTATGTTTGTAATAAAAAATAACAGATATTCTAAGTTTTTATTTTTTGAAAAAACAACAGAAATTAGCGTTAATATTCATATTTCAACACTAATCAAAGAAAAACAGAGATTTACCTTAGAATAACACCAACTAAGGTAGTTTACAAACAGCAGCATGCAAAGGTTTGAAAACTCCTAGTCAAAAGATTTTCCTGTAAATGGCTAAGGGAGTAAAATCAATCTGGCTTTCCAATTTTTATTCCTTTCTCAAATAATATTTTTTTTTATTTCCCACTTTTATAATTTCAGTGTCAAAACCTGTAACTTGTGCCTCTGGAGCAAATCAACTGAGCATTTTGAGGTATGTTAAGCACATTGTGAAAGCTATTACCTTTTCATCCTAAATTGAATTTTTGCTTTTTTTTTTTTTTTTTTACATGGGTTATGAAGTTGTTTTAATGGGTTGTAAAGAAATTCTGAACATACGCACACTTTATTTTCATGTCCATATTGTTGTTAAAATACATCAGATTTGGGATGATGGTTCTTTACATCACTTGCCCTTCCTACACAATGTGAACACACCATAACTGTCACATGCTTACTCAAGTCTGAAAGCTTTGTTACATTTCTTTAATAACACAAATTTCTTGGGGTGACTACACATTTGAATTTCTGCTGAAAAAAATTATGTTAAAATATTTGATAAATGGATTTTAGAGATCGGGCAGCATGGTGGCTTAATGGTTCGCTCATTCGCCTCCCAGCGTTAAGAATCCAAGCTTAAATCTTAATCTAGAGTTTCCATGTTCTCCCTTCCAGGGTACCAACGCCCAATACGTTCTGCCCTGAAAGGGCATGGGTAAGCCCCCATCGCTACTCTATAATAGGATAAAGCAGACAATATATGATTTTAGAGATCAGTTGATCTTTTAGTCGTGTAACTGTTCCTGGTATAAGAATTTTTGACCAACAGATCATAAACTACTGAATGGTAGCTCAGTGGTTAGGGTGTTGGACCACCAACCAGAAGGTTGGGGGTTTAAATCCCAAGTCTACTGAAGTTATCAATGTGGATCCTTGAGCAAGATCCTTAACCCTAATCGACCCAGGGTGCTGTATTAACCCTGTGTTCTGAACCCAACCAAGTTGGGATATTTGTTGGTCGCTTTGGATAAAATTGTCTGCTAAATAACTAAATGTAAATGTAATGTGAATGAAACTCTATGTGATCAATGGAACACAAAATCATCGGAGTTAGGACTTCTGCCACAAACTAGCACACTTACATGAACAGACAGAGGGCATTATGAATAGCTATATAGGTCCAAATGTTGGTGTCCAAGGAATTAAAAAAGGAAACTTCAAACCAATGCCCTGAAAAATGTCTTTGGTATGTTCTGCAGGTAGATCTTTTCTTTTTGTGTATTCCACCCTGAACTGAGCATCAAATATAGAGACAGGCAAAGAATGTAATACTATAAAAGAGGGAGTGGTAGCTCAGTGTTTGAGGGCATTGGACTATCAATCAGAAGGTTGGGGGTTCAAATCTCAGGTCCACTGAAGTTACCAATGTGAGTCCTTGAGCAAGACCCTTAACCCTCATTGCTCCAGGGTCCTGTTTCAACCCTATGTTCTGACCCCAACCAAGTTGGGATACATGTAAGTTGCTTTGGATAAAAGAGTCTGCTAAATGACTAAATGTAAATGTGATGTTGTATCTACTATGTTTTATTCTATTTAAACAACGTTCTAGATAGCTGTCGTTATAAAACCCAAGCCCAATTGACAAAAAAAATCCTGTTGGGTTGGCCTGTCATTATACCGGGGATTAAGAGGACATGTCCGGCCCTGCTGCTGCCACGACACTCTGCTACACAAAAACCCATAGAATCTAGGTTGTTTCCTCATTAGGATTTTGTGAGAATGCAGATGAACCGGTTCGGGTGGCCGTCTGAGTGGACTTAACAATGCTGTTACATGCTAAACCACACGCCGACATTCTTGTTTCTGATTTACACTGTGTACCCGGATTACGGTACAAAAACACTTATGAAAACAGGACACAGATTTTTTTTTAAATGCTAAATAAGTCTAAAATAACAGTTAAAAACATAAACATACCTGTAAATGGGATGTTTTCACATTCCTGCTGGTGTTCTGTGGGCATCAGAACCGCAGGCGGCTGAGATGGCAACGGTCCTGCTGGTGAGGGCTGCATGCACATTACAGACAGAATTAAAGATTGGTTTAATCGCAGTGATTTTTTTCTTTTTTTTCTAAAGAACAGAATATATAAATAAATCAACTTGCTTTTTAATGACGTTTGTACAATTTACCGGCAGTTTGTATTTATTTTGACTACTACCATGCAGATGTTTACCTCAGATGGCGTGTTCACCCTACAGAAAATAATAAAAAATAAGCAGCTGCAATGACCGTGCTGAGACACTAGGTCCACCCTAGCTCCTCAAATTAAGCACTGTCAGCAGGAGCTGTTGCAGAGAGCAAGTGCAAATTAAGGGTCTTCAGGGTCTGTGACAACCAACACATTTAGCGACTTACTGCACGCTGCCCACTCTGTTTATGGGAATGCCTTGCTTTACGCCACTTTGCTGCAGCTGGTGCCCTCTTGTGTCTCAGCACAGTTGGTGCAGCTGTATAATGCCCAGGTCACAGTACAGCACAGTAAAAGTAGCGCCACCTTATGCATGGTATGGTATTGATTGTATGGGTTACATGTCAACTGAGGTTTTGTCTGACAATTAAATGTTATGTAATGTGCATGTCAATTATTTTAAATCGTTTTTAGCTTTTATATTTATTTTAGTTAATTCTTGTTTTCAGTCTTACGGTTGGGTTTGGTATTGACCTCATCCACCAGCATGCTGTTTCCATTACAGTGTATGACTTAATAACCACTATATTAGGTAAACATTGAACCCCTACCTGCTGGGGGGGAGTCGTTTGAACACTTTCAGGGGGCACATTCTCAGCTTGATTCGATGAAGCCACACGGTCCTGCAATCAGAAAGCCCAAAATAATTAGAATCCAAAACACATAAGCATAGATAGTAACACATTACTACCCTGTACTAGCAGCCATTACGGCGCTCTTGGACCCGTTCAAAGCTGTGGAGACATGGAGGCGTGTCCAGAGGTGAGGAAGTAGGAGTTCTAAAGAGTTCTTGGGAATGATAGAATTGGATGGCCAGGGAACTCAGCAGGAATTTTGCCATCAACAATTTACCAAGGCCAGTGGCCTAGGCCAGCGCTGATAATGGTGCCGAAAAGCAAATAAGACTAAGTCAATAATCTGGAGAGAGTTCAACAGCTGATATTTTAGCAACTTAAAATTTTTTCAGAGCCAAATTCTTTACCATGATCAATTCCATATTGCATTTTAAAATCACAGTCTGAGTGCCCACAGCTCTGCCCAACACATTGATCATAATGGGTAGTTTCTCATTTTGAAGAGCTGTGCTAGTGGGTTCCTTCAGGCAAGACAAGACACAGAGCCAAGCAGAGCAGAAAGGATGGAAAGGGATAGAAAATGCATCCGCCTTCAGTAAGAGCAAAGTGACAAATATCTAATAAAGTGGTCACATGTTCTGTTAAGTAGTTCCAGACATATTTAAACTTACAGAATAGGACAGGATGATGTTGATCATTCCCTCTCTATCGTCCCCCTGCCTCCCAGTCAGACTGTACCACTTGTCTATGACCTGGCCCTCCATTAGATCATCAGGGATGGTCACATTAGTCCAGGCGATGCGATTGTCATTGGAAAACTGCCTCTATATGACAAAAACAAGGTTGTACAAGGTATGACAAAAATTAAATGTACATCTGAACCTACTAATAGCTCTGTTCCAACTGGGGGTGGGTGGGGTATTGTGGGTTCTTGACCTAAGCCCTTAACCCGCGAATCTGTCTAATGAACATGGGTGCCCTTTAAAACTGGGAACAGCACATGCTGCGGGGTGAGATGCCATCAACCTGGCAGGTCTGCACTGATGGTAGCTACTTTGCATTTATAGAGAAGAAATACCGGGCTTTACAGTACAGCTTCAACATAAACGTTCTGGAACCCACCATCACCCCAGTTCTATTGGGTTCTTGGCATCTCTTACCCCGCAGCATGTGCTGTTCCCAGTTTCAAAGGGCGCACACGTTCATTAGGCGGAGCCATGTGAGGTGTGAGGTAATGTAGTAATTAAAGCAATGGTGTGGATTTGTACAGAAAACACACACACACAAACCTTCGACTTTAATTAGATAACATTACAGCGCCCACACTCTGAAACAGTAAGGCATTTCATAGCATAACGCTGAAACCAATGTTCGTCTTTACATGCATGTAAACTTACTGCTATCAGTCCCACTGTCTCTGCAGCCCACTAGATGGTGCACTGACACCCGATGTCTGAGAAAGGTACACTCAAGGATTTTTAAAAAAGTAATTACCAAATGAAATAGTCCCAGAATGTTATAAAATAAAACAAAATACTTCATTCTGTAATAAATCAAACCTCGTCAAAGATTTCCAAGAACAATGAATCAATTCCCGGAGGAAGTGGCCGCTGCAACATTATGTTCCATTGTGGGTTCAAAGAGCCGTTATGGGCCGTTGGCGTCTCATCCATGGCGTGTCCCAGCCAGAGCTTGCAGTACGGGTCCATCCGGGTCATGCCGTAGTTCTTGGTCAGCTTTGCCTTAAAAGAAAAGATAAGAAACGTTGAACCTGAAGTTCACCTACATTTACATGGTAAACAATTGACTTATTGTGACTCAAGTACTGAAAGCCGCGCAATGCTCTAATGTGCCGTTAACAGCCGAGCGCCACATTCTCCCACAATCAAATAACATGGATTCAGATTCAGTGTGTGTTCTCTCCCCGCGGCATGCACTGTTCCTGGTTTTAAAGCGCGCACACGCTTATTACACAAAGCCACGGCAGGGGCATTAATTGTTATCAAGGTCCATTATCAACGGCTCCACCTGCTTCCCCTGCCACACTGCTCCATGGCCAGCGCAGTCACCAGATCAAAATATTATTGAGCCATTTTGGGGTGTTTTGGAGGAGCGAGTCAGGAAACGTTTTCTTCCATCAGCATCACATAGTGACCTGGCCACTATCCTGCAAGAAGAATGGCCACTGTGCAGGACTTTTATATTTCATTCCCAAAATGAATTGTCACTGTATTGGCCGCAAAAGGAGGCCCTACATCATACTAATAAATTATTGTGGTCTAAAACCACGTATTTCAGTTTTATTGTCCAACACCATTATATATTACTGACTACAGAACATGCCTATGAAATGACACACGACTTCCATGTGAGTAAGCTGTGAGTTCCACCCGAACCATCTTGGGCATGCTCTCAGATTAACCAACCGGTTCAATCACACTTCTTGAATCAAACTACACTTACATCCAGCAATAGCAATAATGAGTTGGAATGAAGGTGCAGTGATGCACTTAGGCGTCAGTTATATTTAAATAGCCTTAGGCAATATAAATAACAAAATAATAAAAATACTCCATACAGACTATAATAAAATCAGAATACAAAAATAAATACGGTATACAGCCAAATAAAAAGCCAAGATGACAGAGGACCAAGGCTCAAAGGGGCCTCTGAGCCGCATCACATCAATTTTCCTACTACCCAAGTACCTACAAGGCTGTAACTTGACATCGTGATTCCCTATAATGTTCTTGGAAAAAACTAAGAACTGATTACCTTCCTACATTCAATGGTTCGTTCAATATTGCCATTAAACACAAGACTCTACCAGTGTCACATTTGGGTCCTCCCGACAAGGCCCAAACTTGACACTTGATTACCTACGATGTTAATGAAAACAAAGAAATGGCCATCGCCACTGGTTCTTGCTTTCCTACAATTGATTGTTTGCTACTGGGGTCTTGGCGAGTATCTACAAAGCTGAAACTTGCCTCCATCATTCCTTATCATGACCTTGGAAAACCTACTGATAAATTCCAACAACCGGTATTCTGTTACTCAGTGATCAGTGTTAACTTTTAAAACTGGACCAGATTCCATCGCAGAAGAGCAGATTATTAATGATTTTGCTTCCAATAAACGCATTTATGAGTCCAATCTTGTTTTTGCGCCAGGACTAATAACAATTATTTAATGTGATGTACTCACAATAATGCCTTACTTTAGTGTCTTATCACTTTAATATACAGTACCACTTGGTCATTTTTGCAGATGCATTTATCCAAAGCGACTTACAAGTATCTCAACTTGATGATTGGGATCAGAATACAGAGCTGATACAGCCCCATTGGAGGAATGAGGGTTAAGGGTCTTGCTTAACAACCCACATTGGTAACTTCGGTGGAATGAACCACCTAATTTTAATCATCAACAGGTGTGTCCCCAAACTTTTGTCTATACTGTGTATGAATCATGCTGTTGTTGTTTTGCATTGGTTCCAAACAGACGCCTGTTTCTACATCGACTATCACATGATGACGACGCTGACCTTTTTATTTCAGTCTCACACTTATGACATCATCCTGACATACAGGATCTGTGCCATGCCTCTTGAATCAGTAACTACATAATAATAAATAATTCTCTGTGTGTTTTCTATACAAATTCACCCCTTTGCTTTGAATACAGCATTCGCTCTACCCTTTAAGACTTTTTGAAGGTTTATCTACTCTTCACACCAAGAAGAACTCAAGTGCCTTTATTGTTACAGCTTGATTTAGGGCGCGTGGCGTGATTTATGACAACGTGATTTATGGGTGTCTGTGTGTTTACTGCACGGCGACGCCCATAACGTAAAAATTACAATTAGAACTAGTCATTTAGCAGATGCTTTTATACAAAGCGACCTACAAATGTACCAAATTGGTTGGGTTCAGAACACAGGATTGATACAGCCTCCGTGGAGCAATGAGGGTTAAGGTTCTTGTTTAAGAACCCACATTGGTAACTTCAGTGGACCTGGGATTTGAAACCCCAACCTCCAGATTGATAGCCCAACACCCTAACAACTAAGCTACTACTCCCTATTTTTGAAAATACAAAAAAAGTTCAGCCGCTTAAAATAAACTCCGAAAATTCAATCATTCCCAATAGTGTATTCGTCTGGGTCCACAGTGAACGATGTCTGGGTCCGGACCCAGACCGCCTATTAGTGACCTCTGCAATAAACCAATCAGCTGTCACTTGCTGTTCCCTTTAAGACCCAGGTGTGCTCTGCCTTTAGTGGATTGCTGTTTTAACGGCAAAGTGCAACCAATTAGCGTTAACTATCATTTATACAATCTACAGAAAAAGTCATTAGAGAGCCAAGTAAGTTTCCCATGCCCATCCAAAGGACATTTTAGGCCCTGAGCAGATACACTCAAGGTCCAACCAGGCCCTTGGTTGGACAAAATAAAAAATAAATCCCAAAATAACAATTATTCCATGCACCTGAACCACAGTGATGCTGATCTGGCCGGTGGTGTGCCGCTGGGTCTCCCGCTGTGCCCGCTGGGTCTGCTGCGAGGTGGGGGTGATACGAAGGAAATCCTCTGGCAGTTCCCCGATGTACACCTGAACACAGTCAACCTTATTTATAATTCTGTTCTTTACTGTAGTGTTTATGTCTTAAAGGATCTGACCTTCAGTCGCCCCCATCAGGAGCGATGGACGTACCATCTTCCTCAGTGTAACCATTGCTGTTCAGATGGGACCTTCTCAGCTCATATATCCAGTGTGCTTTGCTGCTCCGTTGCTAAAAGTTTCGCTTTAAATCTGTGCTAATGACACAGTTTGGGAGGCGTGCCGCGGTGGAGAGGACCAGTTTTGCGAGCGCATCCAGGCCATTCACACCTCTGACAGTGATGTCATTCAGACAGAAGGATAGTACAAGATGTAAGAATGTACAGAACACAAAGAGGTTGGCATGAGCAACACCTTGTTTTCTAATGAAGCCCTGATCAAAATAACCATTAAACCAGTTTTTAACATGTGGAGCCGTTCACACCCAGTCAGTACGGAACCGATGATACTGAGAGTAAAGTGTGGTGGGAACAAGAAAATAACGAGTTCACATACTAAAGCATACTAAAGCAATAAAACACTAGAGGGCAACATTATTGTAAATAAATTACGGCAAAGAGGTGATGTTAGTCTTGACGTGTAGGGGAGAACAATACATTACTACTAGTACAATACTGCAGTGCTCCGGCAGTGCCATAGACAAGGAGATAGGGACACCTCAAGAAGACACCTCAGAGACACTTTAGTGAAAACTTTGGCATTTATATGTGAAAGGCCACTTTAGAATAGGCCAATGCTTCCCTCTTAGCCATTCTTGGGTGTTTTTAGCCATGTGTTTGAGGTCAATATCCTGATGCAAGACCTATGACCTGCGACTGAGACCAAGCTTTCTGACACTGGGCATAACACATTTATGTTACCTGAACTTATTCGTGGAATCAGAAATGATCTGACGACAATTTGCAGACCGTTCTGTAACTCTGGAACCTGAGCTTCGTCTCAACGACTGATCTGACGTTCCTAAGATTTTATTACTATGACAACCACCACTCTCAGTGGGAATGTTCCAATATACTTTGCGGACAAAAGAGGATTTAAAAAAACCTAGAAAATAATGTTGATTTGTAGTTTTGTCGCATTTCTGGTGTTTTTTTCCTCACTTTTTTTCACTCCCACAATTTTATATTTTGCAGCGTCAAATATACGCAAATGGACTGTTGTGCAAATTAGGTGAAGATGTCTTTTGATGAGGACAGCCAATAGCTACTTTCCTTATTGAGGAGTTGGGATCACTGGTTCCCACTTATTTAAGCCAGGCTTGTTTAATCAACGCTCATGCGCAGGCGATAAAAGGCGATAAAAATGTAAGGATCTACAGTGTACCACAAAAGTGCGTACAGCCCTCACATTTCTGCAGATATGTAAGTATATCTTTTCATGGGACAACACTGAAACAATGACACAATGATAAGGAGTCTGTGTGCAGCTTATATCACGTTTAGTCATTATATAACAGTGTACATTTATTTTTCCTTTAAAATAACTCAATATACAGCCATTAATGTCTTAACCACCGGCAACAAAAATGAGTACACCCGTTTGTGTAAGTTCCTAAAGTGCCAAAGTTTTGTGTGGCCACTGTTATTTTACTTAACTTTCCTGGGCATCGAGTTTAACAGAGCGTCACAGGTTGCCACTGGAATGCTTTTCCACATGACAACGTCACGGAGCTGGCAGATATTGGACGCTTTGCACTCCTCCACCTTCCGCTTGTGGATGCCCCAAAGATGTTCTATTGGGTTTAGGTTTGGGCATATGCTTGGCCAGTCCCCTTTACCCTCAGCCTCTTCAATAAAACAGTGGTCATCTTAGAGGTGTGTTTGGGGTCATTATAATGCTGGAACACTGCCCTGTGACCCAGTTTTTGGAGGCAGGGGATTATGCTCTGCTTCGGTATTTTACAGTACATATTGGAGTTCATGTGTCTCTTAATAAAATGGAACTCCCCAACACCTGCTGCACTCATGCAGCCCAGACCATGGCACTCATCCACCATGCTTAACTGTAGGCATGACGCACTTATCTTTGTACTCCTCACCTGATTGGCGCAACACATGCTTGAGACCATCTGAACCAAACAAATGAATCTTGGTTTCATCAGACCATAAGACATGGTTCCAGTAATCCATTTCCATTGCTGACATGTCTTCAACAAACTGTTTACAGGCTTTCTTGTGTACAGACTGTAGAAGAGGCTTCCTTCTGGGGTGACCGCCATTTGATGTAATGTGCGGCGGGCGAATGGTCTGAGCACTGAGCACAGGCTGACCCCCCAGGCAGGCCAAACTTTCTGAACATCATTTATATGCATTTATATTATATATATATTGACTCAGTCAAATGACGGTGCCCCAACCCCAACCCTTTTTTTTATTGTTGCCAACTTAGTAACTTAGTTGCTATAATAAGTGAGTTTTTAGCCGTCCTCACACTGCTACCAAAAAACAGGAGACCTGACAGTGCTGAAGAACTGGCGCCTTATGGCATTTCTGTGCACAGTCTGTAAGCTGCTCTCAAAAACATTAGCCTTGAGACTGGGGAAGGTGATAGAGCAGATCATTCACATCAACCAGACATACTGTGTGCCTGCTAGGTCCATTTCTCTGCTCTCAATATATACCACAAACCAATGCTACAGGGCATGTGTCAGCATCTGCAGATGATCTTGTGGTATTTCTGAACTCACAGAACGATGGTAACATTTTAACTGAAGTTTTAAATGATTTTAGAGTTTTATTCTCTTCTAAAGTGAACTGGGCAAAAAGTGAGGCAGTATTGATTGGGGACTGGAATGGTGGGAGACTTGCACTTCCTGATGGACTGTCATGGAGAACAGGAGGATTTAAGTATCTTGGGGTGTACTTGGGAGGCAGCAATTGTGGAAACATAAGATTGTGGCAACGATCATTGAAAAATTAAAAGGACGTCTTGAGAGATGGACAAGGCTGGTACCTCAGTTGTCATATTGGATACGAATTCTGGTCATTACCAACCTTGCAGCCTCATTCCTGTGACACAAACTAACATGTGTGGACCTTTTAGCTAAAATGTAGGCAATGCTGGTGGACTTCTTCTGGGACAGGCTGCACTGGATTCCTCAGGCTGTCGTCTACCTGCCGAGAGAGAAAGCAGGACTAGGGCTGGTTCACCTGGCCAGTAGGACTGCCGTCTTCAGACTATAGTATTTACACAGAACTCCACAGAACGTTGTTTCTTATGAACCCTAACTTCCTGAACACTACTGGCTTGCCTGTTGACTATCATGGACTTTTTAAGATCTTATGTTTATTTTCATGACTATGAAAGGTGATCTGGCTCTTAGGGGAACCCCTTGTGTTTGGTTCCTGACTGGACGTCAAAAACCTCCCCTTCGCTGCACAGCACGCTGATCTCCGCCAAGATCTACAGACTGCGCCATCTTCTGAATGTTGCTGGACCTGGACTGGATCGGGCTGAAGACCTGGCTGTACGTATGGGGATCAAGTCTTCACGTGTCGTCTCTCAGCTACTTCAGCGATGGAGGTCAGCACTAACCTCGAGAGAGGATGCTATTTTGAGATCGTTAGTCCGGTAGAGATGCAACAGTTTCCTAACACCACCATCACCCCTGAAATGGAGGGCTGCCAGGGGCCCTTGCTGGACTACAACAAAGAACTAGACATGGACCTGGGTTCAGCCACGGGGAAACTCCTCTACAGAGCGTAAGTGTATTAATTGCCAACAAAAACAGCTTAAGAACAGGACGGACACACCTATGGCGTCAGAAAGGGTCTAAAAGTTTTGAAAACAGAATTCGTAAGCAATTTTCTTCGTTCCGCATTTTTGCGGTTGCGCTTCTAATTTTTATGGTTACGCTTCCCATTTTTGCGATTGTTCGAATTTTTGTATTTAGGACCCGTTTTAATGGCTGGGCGGGATCTAGCCAGTAATTGGCTGC
>JAOUQT010000016.1:6982138-6993495 GCA_025769995.1 Xyliphius kryptos | reverse complement strand
TAAGCCCAAAAGGGTGAGGGTTGCGTCAGCAAGGGCATCCGGCGTAAAACATGTGCCAGATCCTAATGCGAGGGACTCGCTGAGGCGACCCCTGGTGACAGGGAAAAAAGCTGAAAGATGAAAAAAAAAAATTATAAAAAATATATGATAAATAAATGATAAAACACTCTACACATCAATAATGTCTTTTCAAAAGTAATGCAATTACTTGCATCTCTTCCTGATACCATGATTTACAGTGGTAAGAAAAAGTATGTGAACCCTTTGGTATTACCTTGCATTAATTGATCATATGATCTGATCTACAACTCCCAAGTATAGATAAACACAATGTGTTTAACCTATTACAACATAAACAATTCTAATATTTTATTTCAGTATTGGGCACATCTATTAAACATTCACAGTGCTGATTGAAAAAGTAAGTGAACCCAATCTATGATAAAATATTGGAGCAAGGTGTATAGCATCATATACTGAAAACACTCAAATTTTTAGGTTTGTTATTCACAGGAAGTATCTGCTGATGCCTCGCAAAAAGAAGTCCTATAATTAAGAATTGTTGATTTGCATAAATCTGGAATGGGTTACATATCAAACTCCAGGACTTCAGGTATTAACTAGTCCACATTTGGACAAATTGAAGAAAATTTAGTACTGTCGCTAATATCCCTAGAAGTGGGTGCTAATGGAGCACAATGCAGAATGCTCAGTAAGGTAAAAAATACCCTAGAGTAACAGCTAAATGTTAGAGGGAATCATTGGTACTGGTTAACATCTCTGTTAATGAGCCTACCATACCAAAATCACTCAAAAGTCATGGTGTCTATGGAGGAAGCTGCAGCATTTCAATAAAAATATTATTGAAAGCCTGAAGTTTGCCAAGTTTACCTTGTTTTGTCGACTGATGAAAGCAAGATTGAATTGTTCATGAAGAACACACAGCACTATGGATGGCATAAGAAGGGCACTGCATAAAACATGAAAACAACATAATGGTGAAGTACAGTGCTCATGATGCTCCCCATTATGATTTGGAGCTGCTTTGGGGCCTGGGCTGCTTGCCAGAAAATAGGGAAGAATGTATAAAAAGCTTTATAAAACTATGTTACAGAATAATTTCAGCATGGCTATGCCTCAGCTGTAGATCAGTAGATAGTTGGGTGATGCAGCAGGATAATGACCCTAAATGTCGAACTAAATCTACTACAGAATTACTTAAAAAAAAAATCCGCCTGTTGTAGTGGCCAGACCTAAATCCAATAAAGATGCTATGGAATGACCTCAAAAGAGCTGTTCATACCAGACATCCTAAAAATATGTCTGAGCTGAGGCAGTTCTGTGAAAAAGAATGGTCCAAAATTACTCCTGATCATTGTGCCAGTTATTGAACTAACACTATGAATGTTTAATGGATGTGTTCATTAAATACATGAGTTATAATTGTTTGTGTGGTATTATAAGGATATTGTGTTTTTCTATATCTAGAACTTAGAAGTGTAACTCATCCATAAGAGAGAGAGAGGATAGAAAATTGAAAGGGGAGAAAGAGAGAAAAGGAAAGAGAATAAAGTTAGATATGATCGACTATCTAATGATCAATCCAAACACAAGCTGTGCAGAGAGCAAACTTCAGCAGACTAGCGTTATGACGGCATAACTACAGGGTAGAACCAGAAGTTGTAAAACCAGAAGGCATCCAAACATCCCAGTTTACCGAAATACTATGAAGATGAACCCTCCGGCTCTGAGCCCTGAACTATAGGGGACTATAAAGGATATGCTTGGCTAAATAAATAAGGTTTTAGCCTAGAGTTGAAGACTGTGTCTGAGTCCAAACACTAACTGGAAGACTGGAACACTAACTGGTTTTATAAGAGAATGTTCTACCCCCTGCTGTAGCCCTCATAATACAAGGTATTGGCATATAACCTGCTCCTTTTGATCAAAATGGGTGTGATGGATCATAATAAACTAGAAGTTCAAGGTACTGTGGCATGAGACTGTTAACTGTTTTGTAAGTGGGTATGGGATCTAATATAGATGTTGTAGATTTTGATGATGAAACTAGTGAAATTAACTCTGTCTCTTGGAGTGGATTAAAGTAGGATAATCTCTGGTCTAAGGTAATATATATTTACATCTAGTTGACTTGAATTACTCGGGTTAAAATTTACACTATTGATTTTGTGCCTTATGTTTTAACCGTTATCATTGAAAATTCATAAAGTCGTTGAAACTACATCCTGATGGTGGGAACGCTTCTGCAGTGGTGGTCTTCCTAGTTAGTTTTGCTACGGTATTGAAATATTTTGCTCTAGCAGCACTAAGAGCTTTACTGTAGTTTACAAAATTCTAGTTTCTAGTGCTCTGTGTTAGGGGCCAAGTGAAATTATTATACCAAGGTGCTAGTTTTTTTCTTTAATTTATCTTCTTTTAATTGGGGCTACGCTATCCAGAGTACAATTAAATATTGACTCTAGGTGCTCAGCTGCCTGAATAAGCTCAGTGGGGTTAGAAGATGATACAGAGTTGATAAATTTGGGAGTTTACTAATAAACTTATCTTCTACTTGTTGTAAATGTGCATTTGAGCCTGTACTGGCATGAAATGCAACAATTTTTGTTTATATAAGAAGTAATTTTAAATGAGATAAGATAGTGGTTTAAAATAAGATCAGACAGTGGAAGTGTAACTATATTGTCTATATTTAGTCCTAATGTTAATAGTAAATTAAGTGTGTGACCACCCTTATGAGTGGGTCCTATTACATTATGATTTACCCCCAAAGAGCCAAGAATGGACGACAATGCAGTTCTCAGAGGGTCTTCTGGAAGTGGATATTAAAATCTTTTACAATTAGAGCTTTGTCGACAGATGTAACTAGGTTGGAGATAAAATCTGCAACCTAGTGTAGGAATTCCAAATATGGCCCTGGGGGTCTATAAAGGACTAGCTTTATTTAATACTACATACGCATCCAGTTTGATCCATGTTTCAGTTAAACAGAGTACCTTTAATCCCTGATTACTCCTTTTATCTATGAAGCCTACATTGTTTTCTGAGCACCACTTGGACATCCAGCAGTTTAATGACCATAACGTAAGTTACATCCCCACGCCACATTGGTAATTTACACATCTCTATAATATTACTCCTGATAACCTCTGACTGTCGAAGGCATATATCATTAGCTCCAACATGAAAAACTTAGAGAACCTGTGCTTGCATAATACCCTAAGATTACCTGCTATGTCCGGCACCCTGGCTCCTGGTAAACACTGTACTAATGCTGCTGGTGTCCCTAAAGGCCAAGCTACTTTCACATGCCCTATTATAGAGTCTCCTAAACCCAGAGCTCTTTCAGGTCATAACCAAAGCTCTTTAAGGGACCTCACTGAAGAGGGTGAACCTGCTGGACACGTGATTCGGAGAGTAGAGGTGCTCTCATAGACGAGCCTTAGCGTTAGCATTGGCTTTGCGAGTATGCCACCGGGTAGTCACCCATGTGCCCTGTTGCAAGGGCTCTAATGCCGGGAAGAGGGAACGTTGGTATCTCCACCTAAGGCATCTAGACTTTCCCTTTCCATAACTGTACTGCTATCACTCTCATTAACCCTTTATAATGACTGGATGCGCACCTCTAAAACTAATATCTTCTCAGTCAGGGTTTTAATAAAGTGCAGTTATTACAGATATAATTATGACTAATGGGGGAAGAATGGCTCAACATCCTGTATTCTACAAACCTAACCAGCTGAATGTGCAACATGATATTATGTTAACTTATGCAAAACTATGCTCTTTTCTTCGGATGTATACAGATGAAAACTAAAAATTGTTAAGCCCTGAACTCTATAACATGGGTGTATGTGCATTTTATATTGTCCCAGTGCCGCTGTAAGTGTAAATAATATTTTAAAAAAAAGGAAAACAAGTAAAAACTTGGCTTCTGTTAAGGATTTCTTCCCGTAGCAGTCGTATCTTGCGGTGCTTTGTTATACACACAAATTGACTTATTTCTGGTGAAATATACACGTTGTTGTAACCTCCATTAACCTTTGTAGCACCAACTTTACATGACTCACCGAATCAGCAAAGTAAACCAGAATGTTGTCTATGAGCCATCTGCCCAAAATGTCCCGCAGAACCTCATTAATCAGGTGCTGGAAAACTTGTGTTGACAAAGCCAGCCCATACGGTATAACGCGATACTCATAGTGACCATAGGTGGTGCTAACCATAACCCTAACCTTTCTCATGCATGCTAGATTGTAAGCACTTGTGCAGATCTTGGACTGCCAAAGTTTCTCCAGGTCTGATCGAACAAGTCGATGGGGCAGTGGGTAAGGATATTTGACCGTCACCTTGTTAATTCCCCAGTAGTCCAGATCCTTTTTTCTCCACCAATAACCCAGCGTATGCAGGTGTTTTTCTCAGGTAATGAGAGATCATAAATATTGTTCCTGGGTGGGGTGCATCTAGGTAGGATGTCTATATTGTAGTCGAACTCTCTATGTGGTGAGAGTCCTTCTGCCTTCTTTTTGCTGAATACCTCCCTGAGATCAGCATAGCATTTAGGGATGGTGACGGATGCTTGGACCGGAGGACTTTTAATGGTGGATGATTTGAGGCTTCATTTTCAAAGCAATTCTTGGACCAGGCCTCTATTTCTCCATTGCTGCAATGAGATTGGTGGGTAATGGCAGCTTATCCACGGCAGGCCCAGCACGATGGGATACTAGGGGAATTAGTAATTAAGAACGTGATATCCTCTTCATGGAGTATCTCGACAGTCATCCTCAACGGAGGGGTTTGGTGAGTTACATTGTCTCCTCCGATGGGACTCCTATTGATGGCGCTTATTCTGAGCTGTTGGAGCTTCACACTCGGTATATCCATGGCTTTAACGGTGGAGTGGTGCACAAAGCTCTTTGCAGCACCCGAGTCTATAAGGGCAGGGTGACAAACAGCCTGATTACCATAGCGTATCAGCACAATCACTGGCGTCCTGGCTGTTAGATGGTGGTCAAATACTCTTTTAAAGTTCAATATGAATTCAGAGTATCAATGAGCAGCCTGACCTGCATGGTTCCAGTGTGCAGTAGCCCATTCCAATGCTTTGCCACTAGAAAAGTTGATGATAAATGCTACTTTTGGCTCCTCTGGAATGATTCCTTGCAATGAGAAAAACAGGTCACATTGGAGGAGAAAACCGTTACCTAGTTCAGGCTTACTGCTGTATAGTGCTCAGGAAGAGAAGCAGGGAGACTAGTTTTCTGCGCAGCATTTCTAGCAGAGCACACCACGACTCCTTAATTGCAGTGCACTTAACAATAACGCTTGTTGGATTTGCTTCATGTCAGCTGCCTCCCTGGCAGGTGATTCAAACTGTAAGGACCCCCGTACACACTAAACTGTAAGGACACCCGTACACACTGCCTTTTTATTATTGCGCACACAAAAATCAAGGCAGCACAGAGTGTTGGGAATGAACAAAACTGAACAGGGAAAAACTACAATACAAGATTGCTTAATACAACACTCAAAAGACACAAAACGGTAAACAAAACCTCCCGCTGGGATTCTTCAAAACTCTGGCTCCTTTGTCTGAAAAACGTAAACAAAGAACAAAGTATCGACAAAAGGTATAAACAGGTAGACAATAGCAAACATGAATATACACTTATGGCGCTAACAAGGGTAAGCTAAACTCAGTACAGCGTTACGTGAACTACAGTCACTGTGGAGAGCATAAAACATGATCATAGTCCAACATGAAACATGAGAGAATGTGTCAAAATGTGTGCGTTGACAAATGGATATTACAAGGTTTATGTTTACAAAAATACATAAATGCAGGAGCATGTTATTCAGTTTACTTTGTATTTAAATAGGCTTTAATCTATGTGGATGCTAATGATAAAAAAATAAAGATTTGATAGGCCCAGTAACATTTAGCTTTAGCTATATGAACAGACATTTCCTGTTCTGCACATTTTCCTAAAGATGCTAACCAACAGTCCAGAAAATTATAAAATCATCTTTAACATCAACATACAGATGTACTGTAATATTTAATACATTTGCAAATGCTGTAGATATAAACACAAAAAGATCTTCTTCTTTCTGCCTCTCCCTTATTCAGGGGTCGCCACAGCGAATCAAACTTTTTCACCTCACTCTGTCCTCTGCATCTTTTGATTTCATGCCACCTACCTGCATGTCTACATTGACCACATCTATATATCTCCTGTTTGGTCTTCCTCTCTGTCTCCTGCCTGGAAGCTCCATTTCTAACATCCTCCTACCAATATATATATCCACTGTCCCTTTGCTCAAATTGTTTAATTTACCAATAGCTGGTTGATTTGTTGGTTTTATTTTAACTAGTATTTTTTTTCCCCGCTCAAGAGAAGTTTTATAATAATGTCATACTGGTCAAGTAAGACTTTTATTAGCATTTAATTTGTGACCCCTGCTAGTACATGTTGTCTTCTGCTGTACAGTTGAACAGATAAACACATTATATGAGAGATATTTAAGATCTTTTAATGCAACCACAATTTGGGGTACTTAATCAGTGATCATAGGCCAATTGCCATGTGTTACTAATCCATTGATCGCTTAATGTATATTAAAAGGTATTTATCAGTGGTCTCTTCCGGTATTTGTCCATCCACGTGCTATGAATCCACCTCAATCCTGAGCAGGATAAATGGAGTATTGGAGAATAAACTGCCGACTCATTATGTTAGACTCCCCGTTTCTGACCTTGGATCCCAGGTCCAATGTAGTTAGTGTGGGTTGTGTGGATTTCCCCGGGTTTAACTTTTTAAATCAGCAACAGCTTCAGTTAAATACTGGTCAATGTTACTCTCATTGCCCGTTAGTGTCATGTCATACGCAGTCACCCCTTTCAGTCATGCACTGTGGGATAATTATATGGTGACTGAGCATCCGGATCTCGTCAGGTGTTGCATCCTTGAGGAACCGACCCTCAGTTAATCGCGCTCCTGGCTTTTCCAGCGGCTCGCTCCGTTAAATAATATTTCCAGGCTATTTGTATGATCTTGTTGTATGTATTTGGAGTGTATTTTGCAGGGGTATAGAAATAAACTATAGTCATCACGTGATCGCTTTTATTGCTAGCTTTGCTCAGCACCACTCCTTTCCAGAGTAAAATCTCTTCCTACGAAGGTTAAAAAACGCAGCTATGAATTAGAAACAAGGTTCAGCTGAATATCACAAAACACCGTTGCTTCACTACACGCGGGTTTCATTATTCTCACTCAACCGTTCTCTCTCACCTTGAGATTCCTGATGTTCGCCATGTTCGCAAGCCGCACAGCTACAACGTCACAAAACGTCGGAGAAATAAAACAGAGCGAGCTAGAATTCGCCCAATCACAGGCATGCTTGCAACTCCGCCCATTTTCTTATTGGCTAGTTTTTATTTAATTGGCAAGTGCTTACGCCAGTCAGATTACCGACATGATCCATTAATATCACAGCCGGAAATGCTATATAATGCATGGGAGATCTTGGACACGCTTTGTCTATGCTCAGACTATAGTTCTTAACTTTTTTTTTTTTATATTCATAATTTTTAAATCATTTTCAATAAAACTACTTAGAAATAAACAAAACACAATGAAATAAGATACTTTAAAAAGATAATTTTATTTAAAAATGCATACAAAAAAATTCATATAAATAAAAACGAACCATTTACTGATAGATTTGTTTCTAACAATTGCTGCTGTTGTGTTGAGACTCTGGTATGGAAGGCAGTAAGATGTATCGTTATCTCCAAAAGGGCAAATCATTTCAAGTGCCCAGAACAACACAACTTACTACCTCAGCACAACCAAGTCACTGTATGTTCCACTGGAGAGTGCCTACTTTATTTTCTCCACTTCCACGATGGAGGCAGTGACAACCCTGTAGCCGTAAGAAAGACAGTAGACTGTATAGTTATCTCCTAGATCTGGTGTGATCCAAAACTATACAAACTACTACCTCAGCTCACAGCTCGGGATCACAACTTTGAGGCGTCACGAACGGCAGATTTACAGATATAGGCACTTCAGGTCGGACCTGGAGAACAGCAATACTGAACAGAAAGCAGATCAAAACTGATTTAAGAGGAACATAATAAAAAGAAAGCACTATTCCAAAAGAAAGACAATTTCCATAGTGTATAGAGCACAAACAGTTAACAGAGTAATAAAATCAGTAGACCTACTAATGAATACAATGCTTTTACAAGCTGATCTCAGATTTTATCATCTGCTTTTTCAGTTTTCTGCATTTAATACAAACCTAAAGGTCTGGGAACATGCCGCAAGTTTGGCCGCAAGCTTTGTTTGAATGAAGTCAGACACAGTACAGAAAAAAATGTTTTGTAGCAAAAAAGTGCGTATGAATGGATGGAGAAGTTCAAGGAAGGTCACAAGTGTCTGCCATGATTGTGCACGTGAAACTGATTCTTTTGGATAGACAAACAACACTTGATCTGTTTTTAAAACTATCTGCAAATCAGCCATGGTTCTGCCTTTTCAATAATCCACCGCAGCTGTGCATTTGTGGCTCGCAGCTATTTTCTAATGAGGGAATACAAAAGCATATTGATGGAGAAAAAGCTGAGACATTATAAAGAAATCTAATTCTACAGACAGATGATTTTTGACCAACCTTGTACTTATATCTAGATGTTTATTTTTGAGTCCTGTTATATATATCAAGTTTACATGTTGGCCATGTTTTATGGACACAAAAGCGTAAAAGGAGTTACACCCAGAACAATTGGCTGGTTCAGGATACATCGTTTCCTTACCAGCCCACAGCCAGTTTGGCCGCACAATCCTTAGAAAAACATGTCTGTATCCCGTGGGGATTTTTTCCCCTGGAAAAATGGTAAAAAGTCAGAACAATAAGATTGTGCAGAATGATGCAAGTTATTCTTAGTGTTGTCTCTGCTACATGACTTAGTATACAGAGTTTAACATATATACCAGGGGTTTAAAGATGAGCAGGGCCATTTGGTGTGTGGAGCTTTTGAATACGAGAAGCCCTGATAACCCTGGGAAGACTCTCAGAAACTGTTCGTGCCCAAACTGCCGTGATTATAATACAATATAATTTATAAGTGGTATGTGATTGATCTTGGGACCTAAGTAACAAAACTATTCGGTACAGCCATTTAAGAAAACAGTGAAAATTGCATTGTACAGAGAATATAATACAAAAACGAAAAATAAAATAAAAATAATTCCTCACTCTTCGACAGCAGCCTACACACAAATATATACATGCAGTAAATATGACTCAACATTATACCAGGCAAAACATTAGGAACAAAGCAGTTTAAAGTACTATTTTGTATGGTAAACAATTCAATTATTGATATATACCTATATATGATGTATAATGAATACAGTAGTTATGCTCATATAGAAGGCAGCAGAATTCAATGTTCAGACTTAAAATAATTACCACCTGCTACCACATGGATGCATACTGGGAAGACGCAATATTCTGGAGAAGCTATGGCCCAATTGCCAAGACATCACAATTGTTTCTCAGATACAATAAAAAATAACAATGTGTTAAAAAAATAAAGTGAGTCAAACTCTTACAATAGTTCTTTTCATACCCAGAGATGCATAAGGTTCTATTCTAGGTTCTATTAGTGCACGGTTCTATTCTAAAGGGAACCTTAAATACATTTTATAAAAGTACTTTACAGAAAGTGAAGAATGGAAAATATATGGCTGTTAAAAAGCTTTATAAAGTCAAATATATACTGTACAAACTTAAAAATCCTGAAAAAATATGTATCCTTCCTCTGAAACACACTATAATCAGCATTTCTGAGAACTGCTTCAGATCGGTTGAACAACTCCAGACGTGAACAGGTTTTCCAGCCCAGGATGATTGGTGTAAATTCCACAATTCCGCTGAATTTCCAGGATTTGTCTTAGAAACATTTTAAAAAATTTTCCAAATGTTTCAAAACACAACATGAAAAATTTTACATTGGATTAAGGTCTAGATTTTAGACTGGCCATCCCATACATTTTGGTTTGGAAACACTGGGGTTTTTGCAGTCAATGTCTATTTAAAAGCACCCATTTTAATGGCAGGTCCTCTTCGGCATGAAGCTACAGGATCTCTTCAAATATTTAGCTGACTTCAGATTGATCCATAGTACCTTGTAATTGATAAATAGGCCCAACACTATAGTATAAAAAACATCCCAAAATCATGTTGCTTGCACCACCATTATTTAGTGTCTTCTCAATGACCTGTGGCTTGAATTTAGTGTTTGGGGTCATCTGGAAAAAAACTGTCTGTGGCCCCTAGACCCCAAAAAGAACAACCTTACTTTCAACAGCAATTTCTCGTTATGCCGGTAAATTTTCAATTTTGTTTAAATCAGCCTGCACAGGTTTATCTTAAATTCCAAGCACTTTGCAAACATTTAATATATTAAGATATTCACTTCATATACTCAGAACTAACCTTTGGGTACGAACCTAAAAAACAACGAAGCTAACAAACGCACACACCTCATGTTCCCTGATTTTCTGACTACAAATGGAGGGCAAAAAATGATAATGCTCATTAAAGGTAACATCAAATACCACCTAAACGCTAACTTGCTGATTTTAATGTTATTGGAAGCTATTTTATCATTCACCACCTATCTGACAAATGAACAAGGTTGGCATTAAGTGCTATAGGTTGCTTTTGTGTCTGCGTATTTTTACCAGTAGACATGCATCAGATTGATACCAGATACCATCGGTGCATCCCTTTACAAATAATGTTTGCAAATCTTGTAAAAACGACACACAAAAGACCACATTTCAGATTAAAAATAAAATAAAATAAAATAAAATAAAGGCTGCTTGATTTTGCAAATTAAAAGAGATTAAAAACTGGCAATTCTTTGAGACCTTGCCCCTCAAAGAATTGAGATTTTGTCTCTGATATCTAAAGCAGGATAGTGAGGTGCAATGCAAATTTACCGGCTCATCTGTAGAGAAACTAACTTACAGGGGTTAGACAATGAAACACCCGTCATTTTAGTGTGGGAGGTTTCATGGCTAAATTGGACAAACCTGGTGGCCAATCTTCATTAATTACTCATTGCACCAGTAAGAGCAGAGTGTAAAGGTTCAATTATCAGGGTAAGAGCACAGTTTGCTCAAAATATTGCAATGCACACAACATTATGGGTGACATAGCAGAGTTCAAAAGAGGACAAATCGTGGGTGCACGTCTTGCTGGCACATCTGTGACCAAGACAGCAAGTCTTTGTGATGTATCAAGAGCCACTTTGGGGTGTT
>JAOUQT010000016.1:6952696-6973329 GCA_025769995.1 Xyliphius kryptos | reverse complement strand
GAGTTCATGGTGAAGCTGAAATTGGGGGGGGGGTTATTATTGTTAAAACTATTTAAAGCAAGCATCCGGACCAGGAGAGTGTATATCGTTTAGCCTATATGTCACAGGAAAGTTAAAATTTTAGAATCAGCGGGTACAGTAACAAGTCCCATATGACGATCAGCACATGTTCTAGATTACCATCTGTTGATTAATGTTGGATAGAATAAAAGGGAAGAGGCATACGACTATCATAAAGTTGGATCTAATCATCAAAATCAGAAGACACATTCCTTAAATGCTACTTAATACTGTAAAATATTGTACATTTGTATCGGTTTTTCTGTATAGTCAACTCTCCATAAATGTCGGATTAAAATTGCAAACAGGAAAGCGGTTAGAAGAGTCAAAAAAAGAAAAGATATAAGCCAGATACAAGAAGCTTTGCAGAGGGTCACTTGGGAACCACACATTTGAAAAATCACTAATTAAACATTACACATAATCAACTATAGCAAATACAAAGGAAAAACTAAATATTGTTACAATTTTTCTCGTTCTAACTGATGCCTCTCTAAAAGAAAACATCTAGATCTGTGTATGTGTGTATCCATAACTGGGTGTGTGTCTACAAATTCATAGCTTTCGACTAACATTTAGGCTTAACATGACCATTAACGTGGAGAATTAACTAAAATGCGTCGTTACTAGTTCCAATGATCGTTAGTAAAAACTTAATCTACAGTAAAGCTGACATAATGACGTGTATATGTGTGTGTGTGTGTGTACTGATGTGTGTGTGTGTGTGTGTGTGTAATAGGTGTTTGCAAGTGCTCAACAGTTTATCATAAGCACTGCTGAAACGTAATCGTCCTCATGAAACGCAAACCAACCAAACTTTGGTTGTATGTGTATAGTCTCTTCACGAGGTACTTTTTAAAAGACGGTCTATTTCCTAATTATATGACATTAATCCAGTATAATTTCTCTAGGAAACCTGAATTTGGATATTAGCTGATTATCGATCCTGGTTTATGCCGTTACTACTGACGATAAATCTGTATTTAAACTAAATCTCAAGGACAAACGTCCAAATGTGAAAATGATAGAATATACAGACAGAAAATCACTGGTTATTCTTTGATATATATATAATTTGTGGCACAAGATAAAATTCTTTATCCATACTACAACATAAGGTGCATCTTATGGACATGTCATCGACGGCACAGAATTGAATCCAAGATCATTTATGGGGGATATTTTTTAAAACAATTTAAAATTCTCAACAAAGTGAGCGTGCATCATTATTATCTCCCTTGTGAGAGAATTTCTTAACATAGCAGAAGGGTGATGTTTATCTGGACTTGTTTTGCGCACACGATTTAAAATAATAAAAAAAAATAAAAAAAAAACCCATAAGTGCGTGCCGAAAAAAAAGTGCACAAATTCCATGGGCGGAGACCAAAAAATAAAAGAAACAAATTAAATCAACATAGAACACAGACGAGACAATGTACATTTTGCTTTTACAATAAGCACAGAGGGCTTTGTAAGGAAGGGGGGGGCTGTGTTCCAAATCAAATTAAACATAAAAAAGGTCCTTATTTTAATGTTTTGCCCCAAAAGCTGGGGGTATTTTACATAAATGGCATAGCTATGGGTACTATAGGCATACGGAACATTAAATATAAGTGCTTTTTGTTGTATAACCATTTTAAGGGTCATTCACTTTCAGATTAATGACTTGCATATCTACAGTTTGGGCCATAAGGTGCTTTAACAAAAACTATGCTGTACTTAACTATATTAGCAGCTATATCAACTGGGTTTTCAAGCGCTATCTACTGGGTAGAGGAATTGGGGAGTGGGGACACAAGATTGTCACAAGACAACATGACAGAAAGCGCTTGGTGTATGGAGCTAAAAGAGAAATACTACAAACTCTGACCAGCACATTTGCCGTTACACATCTTAGTGCTATACGAGGCAGAACCTTAATGACTAAAATAAGTCAAGTATCACTTTTGTTTGCAGTAAACTGCCCTGACACACATTGTGTTTTTCTTTTTGATGGCCCCTTATGCCGCGCAAAAAAAAAAACAAAAAACAATAATAACTGTGGCTTAAAAGGACACAAGAACACCACTGAATAGAAGATTATTTCATGCTTAGAAACCGTTTTTTACTGGCAGCAAGATTATTTCACAACCAATTTAAAACAAGCCAGCACCATGTGTCCAAAATCTACACAGGGCCACGCCAACAGTTGAATTTGCTTAAATTTGACAAATACACAACTAGCAACAGGGCTTTGTTTCGTACTAGGAATGAATTCACAAAGATAAAATAATTGATAGCCGTCAATAAAAGCTGTATAATCAGATCACTAATGACTAGAACAATATTGGTTAAATCTTTTGCACATCCATGCATGTTAAAATGCATGACAACAATCAAAATGCCAAATGTGGTTTAAGTAAAAAGCTCTGTTAAAAACACTAAATATTGAGCTCATTCCAGCTTGTTGGTTAATATGAACTAAATTCTAACTATACAAATAAAGGAAAGCCATGGAGTACTAACTTTGCATAAGTGCTTGTGGTTTTTCTGTATTACGTGCAACTAACAGAGCCAGTGTGATTCGCAACATCAGTTGCGAGTTTTATTTGCTGGGCGGAAAGACAACTAATAAGTAATGAATGAAAAATATAACCTAGACTATATTTAATAATAAGCTCTTAAAATGCATTGGCTGAGAGTTAATATAGGTTAAATTTGAATATACTTTTGTTGAAAATGGGCCTACGGTTGCCATTTCTTACGAATGAAAACCAACATCTTAAGGTGTATTGAAATAAAACAAATGTTAGAAAGGTGAAAAGACTGAGAGCTTGTCACAATGCTACAACCCTGATGGGGCAGTGGAAAGGCTGAGATCCAGAATCAGAAACGATTCAGTGCAATGTGCAATCAAAGGTTGTGATTTTTCCGCTGCGCTCAGTTTCAAATCACAACCTTACTGTAAGGTGACACAGACCGCACTCTCACACTGTCCATCTGTAGTTTTCAGCATCTGTAACATTATAAATTATTCTTATGACAACACAAAGTGGCTACTGTGCCCTAATTATCATGTTTTGCAAGGAAAGGCAGTCAAACTTGGATCATTCCCTCCCAACTCAATCATTCTCATTACACTATGGGATGTAATTACTCTTCCTTTTGTAGTGCACCATCTGACGAGCAGTCGTCAAGGCAACACGGGGCCTCTGCCTCTACCCCGTCTCCTGATAGGTTGTCTTTACTGGCTAAGGCACAGTGGATTGGCTGGGCCAGTGGCGGCAAGTCAACGGGCTGACCGGAGGCGCTTCCCGAAGAGCTGCCGTTCAGCTGCTGGGACACTGTTCCGGCTCGCTCAATGGGATGGCCCACGGTTTTGGGTTCCTCTGCCAGCTTTGGTGGGCTAGAGGAGGTAGGTGAGGAGGATAGATTCTGCGATAAAAAAAAAAAAGACAAAAATAAGCATATACAGTGCTCTCAATGTCAATTTACATTTACATTTAGCAGACGCTTTTATCCAAAGCGACTTACAGGTATCCCAACTTGATTGGGGTCAGAACACAGGGTTGAAACAGAACCCTGGAGCAATAAGGGTTAAGGGTCTTGCTTAAGGATCCACATTGGTAACTTCAGAGTACCTGGGATTTGAACCCCCAACCTTCTGATTGATAGTCCAATGCTTTAACCACTGACCTACCACTCCATAATAATTCAAAAGTTAAGAATTACGATTTATTATTAATATTATGGTGTGGCACCAAGCTGCATAAACCAAGTGACAAAAAACAGACACTTTTGACCAAGTAGCATTGAAAAAAACGTGTATTTTAATAAAATGGGTAATTCCAGTGCGATTGACTAAGCCAGACATGACGTTACCAGTGTACACCTCTGATTGCTTTACATCCATTTTAATGCGTAATATAAAATACATTTTTTTAAAATCATGCACCATAAATGGAAATACAGATTATTATAAACAGTGAGCCAGTTCTCAATGAGCACTAAGCTATAGAGACTTGCTTCTGTTGTTTTTAACAGGATTCTAATTCTCTATAATGGCCACTAGATGGCCTTTTTTATTATTAGAGAAACCATACCCTGTTAACAAGGAGTTTAAATAGACTGTAAAACAGGGAATACATCACAGAAGACCAGATTATTGAGTCAAACCTTGTCTTTATATTACAGTGTGAAATATAAGATACTCAAGGTTGTGCATCAATGTGAAAAAAAACATGGAAAAAAGTGCATCTGTACACCTCCTTCCTGTTGTGCACACCGGCTTCATGTGATTCACAATAATGCATGCCCTCTCATGCTTAATTAATTTATTTCAAGTTAATTTAACAAGTGCACAGGGAAGCAGATTGGGATTACCTGTGTTCTATTGGTATTCGGTTTCTTTCCTCCTCTTCCTTTTGATATCAATTCTTTACCCCGTCTACAACAGACACAAGTAAATAATTTCAGTTAATTTGCATTTATATTTATTTATATATATATATATATATATATATATATATTACAAGTTGAAAATATTGATTTGTCCATATACATGACACTTACCCTCTTCCTCCTCCCACCGATACCACCTGCATGTTAAACCCTCCTCTGCCACGCACTGGCTTGTTTCCAGCCCACTGACCAACTACCATACCAGCAATTTCTAGCTTTCCACCTTGAGGAGGTATAGACTGGATGCCTGTAGCGCCCAGAATAAGACAAAGTAAGATAAGAAACGGGTACATAAATATCAGTGTTAAAAATATATATTATTCAGCTAAAAATTACCTGGAAAGGCTCTTGGCCGGTGCTGGTGCTGGTGGTGTGGAGGAGGCATGGAGCCAAGGGGTCTGGGTGGGTACAGTGGGTGCATAGGGTAGAATGGTGGAACCATGGCAGGAGGCAGAAAAGCTGGTGGAGGCAAGGGTGGTGGTGGTGGAGGTGCCCGAGAGAAATTAATGCCCTCTAAAATGGCCTGTCTCATTTTCTCTACTCGAGAAACCAGCTCCTCCTGATGATTCAGGAGAGTAAGGACAAAAGCTAATTAAAAGAAATGATCAAAATTTGATTATTTTACACAAAATAGTAAGGAATCTGTACCTGGCCTTCACACATGTCCAGCAGGGCTGACCGGTCACGGGTTGCCTTGGCCAATTTACTTTGAAACAGCTTTCCATCAAAAAAACCCCATGGGCAACAGTGGTCCCAGGGCAGAGGCTGGCCACAAACATCGTTCACAAACAGGGCAGTATCCACTCCACTCATAAAGAGAGAAGCCAGCTGTACACCCCGGTTATCCACCTTCTCCACCTGATCACAAATCAAAGACGTTTGTATAATGCTTTTCTTTAAACAGAACCCAGATTTAAGAACAAACAACCGTGCCTGAAATTTAACACAACTCAAGTAACTTGCTGGAATTATGTAATGGATCTGTTTTCTCAAAAATGCCAAGATTTAAAAAAAAAAAAAAACCATTTGAAAAACACCCACCTTTAGTTCTTGTAGCTGATCAGGCTCATAGAGCTGGCTGGAAACTGCTTGGGCCAAAAAGGCGTCAAGCTCGTGGCGTTGAAGAATGCGGCCACCTGGCCACTGCATCATATACCTGCACGAAAACAAATCAATGTTTAAACACGTTTAACCAACCAACTTATAAGGATTTTTAGACGGACTTTGAGGATAAGGGCCTGATACCTGAGCACACAACACATGAGCAGCAAATGTGATGGCACACAGGCCGGGTTAAGCAGCGCAGGACAATCTGATCTCATGCAGGCCAGGAAGGCTCGTGTGCGCCGGCTGCGGTCCTCGGACGCACGGCCGAGCCACAGACGCCTCAGATTGGGACAGGTCCACTCACGGAAACAGAGGGCGGACACCAGCTCTGGGGTTAAAGCAGACTTGGCTTTGCTGGCACACCACTCCTTAATGATCACTGGGGGAACTGTGACATGGGAAGAGAAATAAGAGCCATGAATACAAACAGATACATAAAAAGATGCTACTTTTGATAAATGTTTTTTTTTTTTTTCAAAAAAAGATCAGCATATAAAACAGAACAAGTAAAATAAAATAAAAATGTTTAAGCCTCAAATAAAGGTTGCAACATTTTGGGGTATCATCCTTGTGTTTACACAGAAATGATAACAGTTCTTAGAATTGTGGGACATTTTCCCCCACTTTGGGAAAATGATGCATTACAATGTGCAGAGGTTTAACCATGTGAGGGGGAAAAAAAATGAAGAATTTAAAGATACACACAGGTTTTTTATTAACATGGCTGCATAATAACCACCCGGATATCCCACATTATATCTCTGTCTCACCCTCTAGCGGAGCACGTTTGCGCATTGCCATTCTCTCCAGTCTCCTCTGAGTCTCAGCCAAGCTGAACAGCACGCCGTAAGCATACTGTCGCGCCGGGCGGAACAGCAGAGAAGCAGGTGGCAGGTCAGGATTACACTCATCCTCTATGCACACCGGCATCTTCATCTCCCCCTGAGGGATACAACAAAAAGAGAACCGATGAGGAATACAGTCAGAAATCCAAACTGCTATGCTACAGCACCACTTCCATAATTTATTCAGTTTATGTTACAAAAAACAAAAACTATGCAACAAAAATATAAAAGATGTATAAATGACTAGAAGGATGATGACATGATGATTCCAATACTTTTTTCTTTTTTTTTTTCTTTTTTTAAAAACAGTGCCCGCCCCATAATTGAGACCCCTAGTTAAAATGTTAGTCTTTAGTATAGAAGTAAATATTCCAGGTTCTCTTATTATCCAAGAGAACAATGGTGAGTTTGCAAATTACAATCATTTGCACACCATTTCCCATTTATGTACCGTACTCTGAAGCATAATGTTACTTGGTTCTCAGGGTTACCTTAGTTTAAAAGATTTTCTATTGACAATGTACGATGAATAAAAAGTTCATACATGAATTGAATTTAGAGAAAAGGTTTAGTAAAGGGCACAAACTTGTCAATGAAAGGCAAATAGTTGAGATTCAAATATTTCCGGTTTAGGGAAATGTCAAATGCGGTAGCGCTGCACCGCTTATATAAACAATAAAATCAGCTTTACACAAGTTATTCAAGTGGTTTAGACCTGCGGAGATGCAACATGGTGGATACCTGGAAGGCTTATTTAAACAAAACAATTCAGAACAAAAGGTGATCCTACGCTAATAAAAATAATGAGTATCATTATTTTAGTTAACAGAACCCTCTAGATCATACAAGTTGCACCTTTAATACTTTAATTAAGCTAGAAATTTCAACAGATATTTGACAGTTACTTATTAAGTTCAAGACCATGAGAACAATAAAACCTAAAGACTCTGTTTGCCAGTATTTTACAAAAAAACATGTTAATAAAAAAAATAACAATAAGCTGGGAAAGTTGGTTGAGTTGGTAAAAACAATGATTGTAAAATGTAAAAGCTGTAATTTGCCTCGTACTGTTTTAATGATCTTTATCAAGTAGTATAATTATTACATGTATATTTTTCCCAAATATAAATTTACTATGCATCTGAAGTTTACATTTGGGTTTATTGTTTGACGTTCTAAAATAAACACACAGTTCTTAAAAAAAGTTGAAATCTCATTTGGTCCCCACGCTGAAGAGGAAACTAAAGGGAGATTGCATTCAGACTTTAGAAAAAGTGATACCTTGGTGAGGATGTGGTAGATTTGTGGGTACATAAGACCTCTCCTATGTCTGTGCTCTGCCACTCGCAGCACCTCAGCGCTGACCTGCGGAAGTGGCGGAGTCGTGATGTCCATGTGACTCCGTGTTGCCATGGACAGCAATGATGGAATTGATGGCCCACTTCCGTTACCTTGGTGACCATCTCCTGAGGCACCACCTCCATGCCCACTGTGCTCTTCCCATCTAGAAGACTTATCGACCAGGTGGCTGAAAAGCAGGAAAAGAATGAACTTTGAATTAAACAGATTCCATTAAGTCTTTTTTGCAGCCGTTCACATTAATGAAAATGACAAAAGCTTATGGGCTTCCTGCAGTTAAGACCCAGTATGCAGTACCCTCCATAATTATTGGCACCCCTATTTAAAATTTGTTGAAATTTAGTGAAAATAGTAGTATAAAATAAAATTAATCCTGACTAAGAAAAACTTAATTCCATTACACAACCCGTTTCACAATTATTGACACCTATAAATTTTGGAAATAAATGTATTTGAACCAGAGAATTGTAGAGAATAAAAGTATCTTGGATTCTTTCATTAGTAATTCATCACTTCCTGTTTCCCCTGGGGTATAAATATAGCGTTACACAGAGGCCTCTTTCTCTTAGTCACTCTTATGAAGGACTACAAACATCTGCCTTACTTGAATAGTGTGGTCATGGCTTTTCCATGTTTCAAGCAGGCAATGGCTACAAGAAGGTATCTACAGTCAGAGCAATCATGGAAAAACTTCAAAACATCTGGAACCGTGACAAGCCTGGAAGAGGACGCAAATGTATCTTGCAACCACACACAGTGAGAAGGATGGTAAGAAAAATAAAAAGTTCTCCAAAGTTCACTGCAAAAGAATTGAAGCAAATGGTAGCAGCTTGGGGTTATCAGGTCTCCTAAACAACCATCAGGCGCTATCTAAATGCCAACAAGCTGAATGGGGCCAGGTGCTTTGGTCAGATGAGACCAAGATGAAGCTTTTTGGCAACAAACACAGTAAGGATGAGTACACAGAAAAACACCTCATGCCCACAGTTAAGTATGGGGGAGGATTGATGATGCTGTGGGGGCCTGTTTCTGTTCCAAAGGACCTGGGAACCTTGTAAGTATATATGGGATCTGAACTCTGAAATATCAGGACATTTTGAATCAGAATCTGGTGGCCCCGAAAGCTGAGGAAAATGCTTTACAAGTCACAAAATCAAGCTCCTCTCATGGCCATCTCAGTCCCCAGACCTCAACCCAATAGAAAACCAGTGGGGTGAGCTGAAGGAGAGTGCATAGGAGAAGTCCCAGGACTCTGGACGATTTAAAGAGGTTGTGCAAAGACGATTAGTCGAAGATTCCCCTTTCTGTATTCTCCCACCCAAGAGTTATAGGAGAAGAGAACATACTGTCTTGTTGCCAATAATTGTAGCTCACATGATTTGGTTTAAAAGATTTATTTCTTAATGTGTGATTTAAAAAAAAAAAAAAAATTAATAGAAGCCAAAGAACACTTCTTAACCAGAGGTGGCAATAATTATGGAGGACATTGTAGCAAAAAGGAACACCTTTCTGTCAACTAAAATCTGAACCACAAAATCTAGACTACAAACTCTTGCCACCAAAATTCTGCAAAGCTTAGAATTTAAATTACTGAAAAGTGTCCATTATTATCCCTAAAGAAAGGAGGGTAAGATGATAATAGACAAAATGCACAAATGAAATTTGTATGTGTGTACGAGTGTGTGGAGCGACCCCAACTCACTTGCTGGTATCATTTTGTTCCTCCCCATCTGAGGAAGATGATGGTGAGGGGGAGGGGCCTGAGGGACCTGCTGCATGGTGATTTGGTAGTCGGTTGCCTTGAGTGGAATCATATGGAGCAGACCAATCCGCGAAGCCCATTTTCCCAACAAGTGAGTCATTGCATTCCTGCAGTGGAGGAGGTGGGTTTTGGAATAGAAGGGCAGGACCAGGGCCATAGGGCCCACCAGCATAAGGCACCTTAACACCTGATACCTGGGGTGGACCAACCTGAAAACACAGAAAAGTGGTATGAATACAAAATTAAAAACAGGATTCAAATTTTATATAACCATCACTCTGTAAATTACCTGAGCCTTTCCAGACTGCACTGCCCCCATCTGACCAAGAGGACCACCAAATGGACCTGGCCCAAAACTTGGCACTGTAAATAAAATCAAGAAGGGTAGATATTATTATAAGGAATAAGAAAAACACGTGGTCAACATTGTTGGTACCTCTTGGCTAATAAAAGAAAAACCCACAATGGTCACAGAAATAACTGGTATCTGACAAAAGTAATAAAAAAAATCTATGAAAATGAACAAATGAAAGTCGGACATTGCTTTTCAACCATGCTTTAACAGAATTATTAAAAAAATAAAACCATTAAACTCATATCAAGGTCATGGAATGGCCTCGTCAGTCTCCTGACTGTAATCCTATAGAAAATCTATGGAGAAAGCTGAAGTTTTGCATTTCCAAATGCATGCCTATAAAGCTTAAGGATTTGGAGATGATCGGCAGAGAGGAGTGGGCCAAAAGTGTATGCAGACCTTATAAAAAATGTCTCATTGCTGTGCTTGCCAACAAGGGTTTTGCCACCAAGTACTAAATGATGTTTCACTAGAGGGTAAATAGAATTTTTAATTTCTCATCTCATAATTTTCTCAGTTTTTCTTTTGATATTCTATGTGTAACTTAAAATAGAGCTGGCAAAAAATTGAGACAGTTAAATTATTTTTTTTTTTATTAAAATGTAATGTTTTAAACTTGTGGTGTTCCCATTTGTAAGTCGCTTTGGATAAAAGCATTTGCTAAATGACTAAATGTAAAAGTCACTGTACATAGGCCCACTGACTGATTTCAAGATTTTAGACACCTGTGGTGTTAATTAGTGTACACACCTTGATTGAATATGCCCCTTTGGTTTCCTAGCATTTCTAATATTGCTTTTTTCAGATTCAAGTTATTTCTGTGACAATTGTGGGTTTTTCCATTCATTAACGAAGGGGTCTTTTTTTTTTTTTTGAATGTTATAATAAACACTTAGAACATACGTCAACAGTTTAAGACAGAAGGGATTAAGGGATAACTAAATTACTTACAGAGGTATGGAGAAGGTCCCGTTGAAAGAGGTCTGGGTTTACTGGCTGCTGAAAAATACTCCACTGCCTTTTTAAACCTTTCAACTTTATTTTCGGTCCGAGACTAAAACGATACAGAAAATAAGCCCATTTACAATCATTCAACTGTTTTTATTTTCACTTTGTTTTTCTACTTCTGTGCCTGAATTTTGGGTGGGGGATGGAACCGCTTGAACATATTTAAAAAAAATAAGTAAGTAACAATAAGTAACAAGGTATTACAACTAAAATTAACTGAAGTTGGACTATGCACCATGGTGCACTGTGTAGAGCTTCTGCCACAAAGTAGGAAGGTACTGAACTTCGGTTTTGTCCTTTTGATGATTTTGCATGTCTGTCTGGCACTAGGGTATTTAACAACCTTCCACTTAATGAGCACCCACACATCAGGTCTTTCTTTTTTTTTCAGAAAACGAACAAATAAGTAAACGTATATAAATTGTGAGTAGAGTCATAAATATCCCAGCTACAAGACATCATTTTAATAAAAGAAGGTAAAAAATACCTTAGAACAGAGTACAGAAATAAATACACCCATCACAGAAAGTGATCCAGACTTTACAGCCTGGAAACTCCATCGGTCAAATCAAGTGCACTCTGGCTGTTTTCTTATATTCTTACATTAAATTTCTGTAGCATTTTGTCATGAGGTGCTTAACTTGGATTAACAAAGTAGGTTGAGAGAAAACACACTAACAGGGCTGGTGTATTACATGGAGAGAATGTTGAGAAAGCTTAAACACCAAATTCAGGACAAGAGGATAATATCAGCCACCAATGTCATGCAATTTGGAGAAGTTTTCAACTTGGTAGAAAGTTTGTTCTTTTAGCACTGGTAAACAAAAATAAATGACTAGTCCTACAAAGTTCTGTCTCTAAACAAGCAAGAATTTCACAAACACGCTCCAACATCTTAAAGAAGGATTAAGTAAAGTGAAAGCCATTATAGATACAAAGGGGCATAGGATGATATAAAAGTTCCTGTACATGTCATTAAAGTTCACAAGAGCTTCATTTTTCATTTTATCTATTTTAAGGATAAGCTATTATTAGCAAAGCTTCAGCTTTAAAGGGATATTTAAAAATGCATGGTTGTGTCAGAACCAATCACCACATTACTCAATATCCCTACATGTGGAATAAGTCTCAACCACACTATTTTGTCACTATTTTTGACATAGGAAAGATAAGAAAAACAAGCTAGAGAGAAAGAACAGTGTATCACAAGCTATACACATTCAAGCAACAAGAACCATTTGTGCACCATTTTGCATAAACATAATAGCCTTATTATTTATTTTTTAAATATCACCAACCAGACCAGTGAGTGCAGACGGCTAAATCTGGTACATTTACATTATGAACAAAATAATGTTGATTATGGTGCATTGTCCCTGTTATTTAAATAAATTTATCAGATCAAATGGCTTAAGGTACAAAGAAATGATCAAGTACCTGAGACTGTTTAAACACATCCCTGGCCACAGCATCCAGATTCCCAAGGTCCTTGATGGATGCCACATACTCTGATACAGCCTTAATCACAACCTCACAAGGAGGGAGGACTAATTGATGAGCCCTTACCTAAAATTAGTAAAACAAAATGGAATAGTTACGTAATAGAAAAAAAAATTTGCCTATAAACTTAACATTTACCGTTAAGTTAAAGGAATGCACACCTTGAGGGAGGCAAGAGGGTGTTCAGGTCCCAAAAGACTCCAATGAAAGGCAGCCAGGTCTTCATCTGGCAAAATGTGGTTCCCTAAATGAACACATCAAAGAAACCAAAATTCTGAACATGAACATTGTGCTAAAAACAACCGATTGACCAGATCACAGAAAGTTAATTGGTTACGCAGCTCTTACCAAGTAAAGCGGCAAAGATGGGCAGGTGCTGAGTTTTGAGGCCCAACTGACGAGCAGCTTCAGATAGCAGGTACTGGTGAGTAGTCAGATTCTTGCCATTCCAGGAGAGCTTAAGAGCATGAGAACTGAAATAGGCCGGGACATTGCATAGCGCAAACTCTGAGTCTTGTGCAATCAGGCCTTGAAATCCATAGTCTCTGTACAGGGATAGCACCTCCTGGTGGTGGTCCTCAAGGGTCTGAACCACCTGGAGCAAAGACAGAGATAGGGCAGATGTTAACCTACAAACACTAAACCAGTTATGTTCAGAAATGTACATAATACGGATATATGATGCACCAATCATTAAATTCAGCTTTTGATTTTGTAAGTAAAAAAATGAAAAAAGGCAATAAAAACATTTTTAAAGCCATTGTAGCTGAAATAGAACAGAGATTACAATGTGTCATACAGTTGAATCTATACCATTAGATATTTGATGCCTTTTCTGGACAAGTTTAAATAAAAAAAACATTTACTGATGCCTTAATTCTGATATCCGTTCTGGATGTTATATTGCTGGATAGCAATATTATACCCTGAATCAATATATTTCTTACTGTAGAAAGTTTCTTGTCTAGCAATTAAAAGATATGCATTAAAACTAGCATCCAATATAAGCCATAAGCCAATTTTTTAAGTTGTCAGAAATTTGAGGTACAAAATTACAGGGTAAAACAGTGTTGGCTGCACACAATAAGAATGTATTACATTTAAACATTTTTAAAATGCTTAAATGTATTCCAAAATAAAAAAAAGTGTGTAAGATCATTGTGAAACAGCTTAGAAAATGACATTAGCTGTTTTTAATCTTTGCCCAAGTCATTGGTCTACCCGTCTTGGCTAGTTCTAAAAATCATGGTGGCTGTTGTGAAAGTACTCCCATAGCAGCACCATTGCTATGCAGAAAAGACTTTAAACACACAGGCACCATTCCGAGAAATCTCCATGTTTATAAGATTGGCAATAGAAGAGAGAGGTTATAAATATACTTTGTCCTTGTATCTGCTAGATAAACTTCATATTTTAAGTATGAATCACCTGTTGGCTTCTTTAAAACAGCCACTGAACAAGTGCTTGAGAACATGCTAATGCCTCAGTTTTATTCCATGTTGATTAATTACACCAGTGGACTTGTTAGTAAGTTATTCTTATCCTAAATGAGTGGCTTGTATGTAAATAGTTTGTCTAGAAGATCTACAGAAGGAGATAAATGCTACTTTTTATTTAGGACAAAGCCTTCGAGTCTTAATTGGCATCATTTACTAGTTTTCTACATCAAAGCATTTGAATTAAAGGACACACACACAAGCAATAAAATATTTTAGCATTTATATTATCAAAACAGATTTATGGAGCACTGATGGTTCCCAGAGTGCAGTGGACGCAGGAAAACAATCTGTAACAATTAATCCAAAAGCTAAGCACTTATTTGATAACTTGACATACATGATACTACCAAATGCAAATTGGGTCAAAAAATTGGTTACATTAGCAAACACCTGCCTATTTAAAAAAAAAAAAAAACTACAATTAGGAGGAATAAAATAAAATCCCTATGAGAGATCAATTTTTTATTTTTTTTTAAAGATTTAATTAATAATTAGCAAATAGGATTGGTGTGTGCTTATATCTCTGAGAAAGAACAACTTAATTTGGAGCAGTCACACTAGCCTGTATGTCAAAACAATTCTCAATACATACAGGCCCCTTTTAACTAACAAACAATCTTAAATGCGAGTGTGTTCCATATTTACATTTCAGAAGAAATAACATTCGGCTGGATCAAGGTTTTGGTGAGACATTGCCATTATTTATTTCATTGAAACATTGCGTTTTAATACAAATGGTCCAGACACACATCAGAGGATTGGTCTTCCTTTGTGACATGAGAACTGTGAGTAACCAAATGCCATAAAGGCTACATCTGTTGTGTCCTCAAAAGCATTTCGAATCAAGGCTACATACGAAGGATTCTTTACTTTGGGCCAGACTTCGCCTATATCATTTAACACAGTTGTATACACGTCACTTACCACATTTTACTTCCGAGTTTAGCAACAGTGTGGCCAAAATAATACCTAGATGTTTTGTGGACTACTTACAGTCTAAACCAATGTCACAAATGTTTTATTTAAATTATAAACATTAGCATTACATTTATTGAGTAAACATTAAAGTATTTAAAAAGTAAAATGTTTTTGTTTTAAAGAATCATTTAACACATGGCCAGCTCATGAGCCATTTTCCCAGAGTGGTCAGCCATGTTACACACAGATGATTTGAAATCTCTAGGGCTGCAACAACTGATCAATTAAATTGATTAAAATAGTTGATAAGTAATTTAATAATCGATTAGTTGGATCAAAGTTATTATACACATAAGGATAGTTCCTACGGCCTAATATATGTGTTAATAAACTAATTAAAGACGTGGTGGTAAAGCACCATTAAGCTGGATGTCGACCTCCGTAAAAGAAGGGAACCAATGCTATGCCTTGCGTAGCTCAAGTGACGAACTCTGGATGAAGCATTTGAAAAATGGCAAAGACACAAGCAATGAGAAAAATGCATGACCCAAGTCATCAAAAGTATGGAAGCACATTACATTAACACCTTCAGAAAAGAGGGTTAGGTGCAAAATGCGCACAGCAGCACATCACATAAGCACCTGGAAAAGGAAGCATGTTGGAGCTTTGGTGAGTCACTAAGTTCATAGTAAGTAAATTTCTAATTTTTCTTAAACTTAAAATGTTACTAGAGCCTGCAATAGCAGTTAAATATTTTTTCTTAGTACATTTTACTCACAATTAGCGAACAAGCCCTAGCATATTTCCCCTGAGCTTTCCAACTTAAAACTGCTCATCCAGCAGTCATAAAAAAAAAATAAAAATTAAGCTAACGTTAGTGACCAGCTATATTATTTACTGTCACTCAATGTAACAAGAGCCTGGAAGAGTAGATAAACAAGATGTCTTATTTTTAGTAAATTTACATCACAATTGTATTTAGCCAATTTTCCGTTCCACCTTAAATGTGGCTGCAGTCTCATTCAGAGTTTAACGAAAAATGAATTTTAAAAACATTTTATTTTAATAATACATTTAACACAGGTTTACAAATATAAATCTGTCAAATACTAAAGTTTGCAGACAATCCGGTAAAAACCCTTCAAGATCACATTTTAACTGACGGTAAACAGCTTCTTATACACTGCTTAAAAAAATTTGGGGAAACTTAAACAACACAATGTAACTCCAAGTCAAACACACTTCTGTGAAACCAACCTGTCCAGTTAGGAAGCAACACTGATTGTGAATCATTTTCACTTGCTGTTGTGCAAATGGAACAAACAACAGTTAGAACCACAGACCGTTTCTCTGTTCTCATCCTTTCTGGCTGATAGTCTTTCACCATAGGGGTAGCATGAATAGGGTGTGGTGGCTTAGTGGTTTGGGCTTTGGACAATCAATCTGAAGGTTGTTGGTTCAAATCCCATGTCCAATTAAAATACCAATGTGGGTTCTTAAGCAAGACCCTTGATCCTCATTGCTTCATTGTGCTGCATCAACCCTGTGTTCTGACCTTGGATAAAAGCGACCTACCGGTCATGGGACTTAGCGTCTACGACCCACAGAATTTGCTCAGGTAGGGCAGCTTATTCAGGATGTGTGCAAGAAAGTTTGCTGTGTCTGTCAGCACAGTGTCCAAAGAATGAAGCAGATACCAGGAGACATTGGAGGGGGCCGTAGGAGAGAACATTCACCGCCTTATCAAGAGCATTTCCAGGTGTTGTAGGGAGGTCATATGGGCATGTGGAGGCCACACACACTACCAAGCCTCATTGAATTTGTCTTAAGGAATTTTCACTGAATTTGGATTTGATGTCATTTGATTTTCCACTTTGATTTTGAGTATGATTTCAAATCCAGACCTCCATGAAATAATCATTTTGATGTTATACTGTTCTCCACACATTCCACTATTGACTAAATAAAAATTTAGCCGAAATATTGAATTAATTGAAATCTAGGATGTGTTATTTTAGTGTTCCCTTTATTTTTTTAACAGTGTATAAATTTCGCTTCTTGAATGGGAGGGAACTTTTTCAGGATGTTTGAACTTTGCTCTGCTGTAAACTGGGGCAGCTCTCAGGACTCCAGCCTCCTCACGTGTACCAGCAGCGTGAAGCCGCGCCTCCTCGCCGGTGGAATTATGCAATCGCCTACGTCACCGCGCATCTCCACCAATCAGCGCGGACGCACGGCGACGTAAACACAGTCGCACATGGCTAGCGCGAGCGGTCCATGTGAACGGAGCGGCTGCAGTACAGACAACTTCACGTAACACCGACACACTTAACCTACTTACGGTTTAACGCTTTACAACCACGGAGTTCTCACCATAACCAGACTTTGGGCCCACCACCTGCTTTATAATCTCATATTCACGCGCCTGGTTCATATTCATTCGGCTTTCATTCACAATTTTACTGCAGTTTCACCAAACGGAGTTACAGTGCAGATACAGTGTGAATAAAGAGGATTTTCTTACCTGCTTTTGTAGAGCCCATGGTTATTTTTACTCAGTCAGACGCGGGTGAGCATCAGAAAACGTTCCTATTTCAAAAATTTAATATAAAGTGTTCCGTTGTTAAAGCATCACGGTTTTCTAATTAAACTCAAACTCCATACAGAATGAAACTCCGCTGGGTGAGGAGAGGAGGCAGGATGGAGACTGTTTGTTTAAACAGAGCTCCTTCTTCCTGCTGACCACGTGACCCAGTTCCGAGGAGCGGCTCCTCCTCCCAGCGCTCTACACTTAGCTTTAATGTAACCCACTGACACACTTACACACTCGCTCAGTCTCACACACACACTGATACACACACGCACTTGCACACATTACACACCACACACTAACAACACACATTAATACACAACACACATTGAAAGAATACTTTATCCCATAGGATATTTATCCATGTTTTTGGAATATGGGAGGAAACCGGAGAACCCGGAGGAAATCCACGCAGACGCGGGTAGAACATGGAAACTCCACCCAGAATGGGATTCGAACCCGGAATCCCCAGCGCTGAGAGGCAAATGTGCTAACCACTAAGCCGCCCTAAAACACACTTGAGTATACCACAAGTTTTACACAACACACTAATACAAAGAACACATTTATATATAAAATTTACTCACAACTCAAAAGAATTACCACCACATGCCCACAAAGCCAGTCATTTACACTTATTGATACACCACACACAAACCCACTCAATTCTACAATTGATACAATTTACACACATTCACACTCACATTACATGAACACATCCACAGCAGGACTCACCTTCAGTCATGTCGAAGAGTACACACCCCTTTCGGAGGTTGAGGGATGCAGATAGGGGAGGCTGTAGTTGACGGCAGCATCTTGGTGTACTTAAGATAATACACAGCATCTTATCACCATATTAGCAGGTTATTACAAACTGAAATCAAACAGTTTTCAAAACAAAACTTTATTCTAGGTGATGTTACATAGGACCCCTTGTTCGAATGGAGCTTCTGAACTCTGGTCCATGGAATTAGTCAGATTTTGGATGCTATCTGCTTTAATTGTTTTGCATGAGGACAGAATACCCTCCCAGAACTGTTGCTTAGATGTAAACTGCCTTCCACCATCATAGACACTCCTTTTGATTATGCTCCAGATGGGTCAATGGGGTTGAGGTCAGGGGAGCATGGGGGCCACACCATAAGTCCCTTTTTATGCCCATAGCAGCCAGAGATGCAGATGTGTTCTTTTCAGCATGAGACGGTGCATAATCATGCATGAAAATGATCTTGCTGCAGAATGCATGCTTCTTCTTCTTGAACCATGGCAGGAAGTGCTGTTTAAGAAAGTCCACATACATTGTCATCTTTACCCCTTCAGAGATCCTAAAGGGGCTGACTATCTCTCTTCCCATGATTCCAGCCCAAAACATTACTCCACCCTGTTGGCACCGAAGCCTTGTTTGCATGGGGTGTCCATCAACCAGCTATCCTCCACTCCATCCATCTGGACCATCGAGCGTTGCATGGCACTCATCGGTGAACAAAACAGTTTTGAAGTCAGTCTTTATGTGTCGTTTGACCCACTGGAGACATTTCTGCTTTTGTGCAGTGGATAGAGGAGGTCGACAGGATGGCTTATACACAGCTGCAATCCCCAGAAGGACTCTGCATCTTGTTGTTCGAGGGACGTTGGCGGCACCAGCAGCTTCAAAAACTTGTCTGCTGCTATGACAAGGAATTTTTGCAGCTGCTCTTTTAATCTGACATAATAGCCTGTTAGGAGTCCTCAATTTTTTCATATCAGCACGCACGAGTGCCAAATACTACATACCTGTGCCACCAACTCACAATGCCATTGTTGCAACACAATCACAATTGTAGTCAGGTCTCTAACTGCAATGTAACCGTTTAGTAGTTTAAAATTTACCAGCTGACAGATGTGAAAACCATGCACCAACACCTTTTTAACGTAACAAAAAGATGTTTATCTTTCGAAAGAACACGACAAACAAAACAGCGCAGACAAAGTGTACCATAGAAAGGTACTTTATTATGAATGAACACGTGTGGATTACACTCTTTAGCGGTAACGGCGCAGCTGCAGGGTGTTGCGTCTTCTCCAGGCGGCGCGACGAGAGCCTCCGATGGTGTGGTGGAACTTGTGGCCCTTGCCCAAGCCGCGGCTCTTCTTGCCGGCCGACGTGAGGCCGCGCATTTCCCGGTGCTTGTGCACAGCCTTTGTGATCCATTGCGTGTCGGGGTTGCGTCTGATGGTCTTGTGCGCCGTGTCGACCATGATAACCTCAAAGAACTTGTATGTCGAGTCTTCACCCACCCAGTACGAACTTAGCACACGGAGACCCCCGCAGTGACGACCAGCACGCTCCTGAGAACATTTAGAGGAGGGGTTACATTTCTGATAGAACCAGAACAGGAACAACGTACAGAGCACATTTACAACACCACACACTCATGTGCATCTGGTGTTTAATTAACCCTTGTACAGAAAGTGAGGAGCTCAGGATTAACTGTCAAGTTGCTGATCACCCAGCAGCTGAAATGATGCTATTCCAGGGAGCCTTCAAGATAAGGTCATCTGCAGCATGTACCACTATTAATAATGCTGCTCTCGTCCGTAGTGGTCCCATGATGCAATGTGTAAATGTCTGCTTTACTCTTTTGTACTTTTAACAAATGTACTCACACACAGAGGAATTTGTCCTTAACATTTAACACACACACACACACAGTGAAGTAAGTGCACATGTCTAGCGCAGTGGGCAGCCCTGTGTATGGCACCTAGGGAGCAACTGGGTTTAGGGTCCCTTGCGCAAGGGCACTTAAGCCATGGTAGTTTGAGACTGGGAATCAAATCAAGCACTTCAGGCCACACCACAAGCTTCTAAACCATACTGCTAACAGTCATGATCTTCGAGGACTTTTAAAAAAAGACTGCACTTTAACAGTTCTGATCACGCACTGTTCTGATGAACAGAACTACATTTTTATTTGATCAACAGGTTTCCAGTTCCAATGGCATGTTACTATGGACAACTGAGCTTTATTTAGAGTAGTCATAGGATTGTGGTTAAGGAACCAAACTTGCAACCTGAAGGTGCCCAGTGTGATTCACAATGGAATGATTCACAATGACCACACCCCTTTTCTCCAGTCTCATCCTTTCTGGCTGATGTTTTGGTCACTTTTGCATTTGGTCAGTTCTCTCACCATAGAGGTAGCATGAGGCG
>JAOUQT010000016.1:6940078-6952596 GCA_025769995.1 Xyliphius kryptos | reverse complement strand
CACAGCTGTATGGTTATAACTTGTACATATAGAGCTGCATAACTATTTTTGTGATCATGATTTTTCTTTTGATTGCCATATAATTGGCTGTTCAACAAAGTGTATGCATATTCATTTACAAACTCAAATGTACAGTATAAACTGAAATTTGTTTACAGACTGAAGCTCACAGTTAATCACTGAACAAACCTTTATATACAAACCCTGTTCCAAAAAAGTTGGGACAAAGTACAAACTGTAAATAAAAACGTAATGCAATCATTTACAAATGTCAAACTGATCATTTATCCATAATAAAATATAGACAACATATCAAATGTCACAGTGACACGTTTTGAAATTTAAAGCCAAATGTTGGGTCATTTAAAATTGTGATAGTAACAAATCTCAAAAATTGTTGGGACGGTGAAAGAAAGGCTGGAAAATGCTGAAAGGTAAATTCAGAATCGAGAAAAACATATGCTTCCATCCAGACGACACTCTTTCAGAAAAGACCTTGCATTTTCCAACAAGACAATGCCAGACCACATACTGCATCAATTACAGCATCATGGCTGCATAGAAGAAGGGTCAGTGTACTGAACTGGTCATCCTGCAGTCCAAATAGAAAACATTTGGCGAGTCATAAAACGGAAGATACGTCAAAAAAGACAGTTGAGAAACTTGTCACCTTAGTGCCCAGGCGTTTATAGACGGTTCTAAAGAGAAAAGGGGTGTCTCACAGTGGTAAACATGGCGTTGTCCCAACTTTTTTGAGATGTTGTGTTGTTGTCAGTTGATGTGTACAGATTGTCCCAACTTTTTTGGAATTGGGGTTGTAAGCATTATTTCTTAGAAATGCTTTACAATGCCGTCAAATAATATCCAATCCAAACTGTCTGGACTACATTCCACAGTTCCTCTGCATTTTTTGGGTTTTGCCCAGCAACAGCATTTTTGGGCTGCCTACTTCATAACATCAATCTTGTTGGTCTAGAACCAGGATGTTAACTGCTTGCTGGTGTGTTTGAGGTTGTGCCCATTTTAAGGGCATTTCTCCTTCAACATAATGCAAGATGGCCTCTTCCAGTATTTTTGATGTATTCAAACTGTCCCATGCTTCTTGGTATTCAATAAATGGGCTTGGCAAGTATGAAAAACATCCCCAAACCATTGTGCTTGCCACTCCAGGTTTTACAGTCTTCACAATGTTCTGTGGCTTACTGTAAACTCAGTGTTTATGCATTATCTGTGTCCTTTAGACTTATTAACAAAAACCTTGCCTCATCTGTCCATAGAATCTTGGGCTTCTCTTTAGACAAGTCTAGGCAAAAACCAACAGTTACTACCCTCTTTATTTAAATAAGGGCCATAATTCACACCGGTTTCTTCAAAGAAGTAATGGCCTACTACTTAAAGACTATTAATTTGAACAGACTATTCATTTGAACAGGCCCCTTTTTGTTAAATAAGTTAATTAGACCCAAGTAGCAGCGTACATGTTGTGAAATGATTCTGTTGGTTGCCCATTACACTGCTACACCTAGTCCCATATTGTAATATAGTTTCTGGCCAAATCAGTAAAATACACATTAAATGATATTAGACTGCTAATATTTTGAACACAACTGTGTATAAAGAACAATGGATCAATGTAAAGTTTGCGTGTTCCTGTTCCATCAATTTTCCCGTGACATTGATGGACTTTTTTTCTGTCAGCCTCTAAAAGGAGAAGGGTTTCCTCATTATGGCAACATGTCGAGCAGATCACGCCAAAGGAATTGCATATGACTGTAAATAATGCACTTTTACACAAGAAGTTATTTTTTAAAACTGAAAGAGTCAATGAGGGGGAAAAAATATTGTTTCTTTGCTCATTCAAAATGAATGCAATCACCATATTATACATAATCTTTATTATGGAGAATAATTTTACAACTGCGCTTGGACTCTTTTTAGAAATAACCTCCTCGAACTATAAATATAATAGATGTAAATAATGGTGTGTTACTATGAAAAAACACTGCAATCATTTAAAAAAGATCTCAACTTTAGCATCTCATGTCCTATATGATTTTTTTAAACATAGACTGAAATTAATCTGTTATTTTTATTTATTTTTTACACTAATAGACCTCTATTGTCATTACCTACATTTCAAAAACATATTACATGAATAACTAAACACAAATTCTTTATTGAACTAATTGGATGGAAAGCTTCAAGGATTCATGAGGCCTCATCTGGCCATCACTACTGTTCACCGACTACTCTTGGTCACTTACTCACCCTCTAATGGAGTACGCTTACGCATGGCCACCCTTTCCAGTCTTCGCTGGGTTTCAGCCAGACTAAACAGAACACCATAGGCATACTGCCGTGCTGAGCGGAACAGCAAAGAGGCAGGAGGCAGGTCAGGGTTACACTCATCCTCTATACACACTGGTATCTTCATCTCGCCCTGAAATACACAGTGAGCAAATAGATAAAAGCTTTAATATAAATCTGAATGCGAGTGTTTCAAAGCTGTGGTGGTTTGGTTAATATGCATTGTAAATATTCTGGACCGTTGTCTCGCTAAGATCTTACACGGGGCTCGGTAATGCCTACGGACAGGGGATTCAAATCATTCCTTTTTTACCAAGCTGCAAACTTCATTACATCACAGGGGAATCATCTGTCCAGAATGAGTAACATTTATTGAAATCCATAAGAATGAAATCAAATTAAAATCCACAACCATTGTGTGGACCAGCAGTTCTCGTTCAAAGTAAAATAGATATGCACTTCATTTCATAAAGCACTTATTTGCTTTAAACTGTGACCAAACCAATCACATTTTTGAGTATGCATAAACCACAATTAAACACAAAGTTTGCATTTGTATTAGTAGTTACATATTTTACAGTGAATAGTATGATTTTTATATTTTTTTTTACTTAGATCCACCCTCATTATTTTCTTTTTGTATGTAGCCTCTTGAACATTGGCAGACTTTACCACAGAACCCAGAGAAAGAAAGAGAGAGAGAGAAAGACACACACACATACACACACAACATTTAAGCTCCAAACCAAATTTAGTCATGGTCTAAAAGGTTTTGAATGCGGAACGGAACTTTTTGGTGGAAAGAGGGTAACTTTGGCATCCTCCTAGCATAAGAATTGTAAAACATACTTGTACATGTAATAGATGTAAAAAAAAAAAAGGAATAAAATACAGGAAAACTGAAAATGGGATACAGATAGTGACTTATTTCCCTCCACTACATACAGGTGCATCTCAACAAATCAGAATATCATCAAAAACTCATTTATGTCAGTAATTCTATACAAACAGTCAAATGCAAACATTATATAGATTCATTACAAACACGGTGATCTATTTATGGTGTTTATTTCTGTTAATATTGATGATTATAGTTTACAGCCAATGAAACCCAACATCATTATCTCAGAAAATTAAAATAAGTAACACAAAACAGTTGCAAAGGCTTCCTAAGTGTTTAAAATGGTCCCTTAGTCTGGTTCAGTAGGCTACACAATCATGGGCAAGACATTATTAGTCATTGACACACTCAAGGGGAGGGTATGCAGTGCTTGATCCAAGCTTATTAATGGAAAATTAAGTGGAAGGAGAAAAAATGTGGTAGACAAAGGTTCAAAATGGATCACCGTGTTTAAAATTATATCACTCTGTCTGTAATGAATCTATATAATGTATGTGTTTGACTGTTTGTATCGAATTACTGAAATAAATTAGTTTTTGATGATATTTTGATTTTTTTTGTATAAGGTGCGGGGAAAAAAAATATTCCATAACTATTTCACATTTCATACATTTAAGGAACTTGCTTAAAATTGTGTTATTCAAATTTTTTTCCCTTAATCTAAATCAGTGCATTAGGTATCAGACTTGTAAAACTCCAATGTGAGGGCTTCATTATAGATAAAAAACTGTATAACAATAATGATAAAATATAAGAAGTTATATAATTATTAGTTATATTGGTTCAAGTAACTGACAACTTGTATGTCGTACAACTAATCAGTTTTGAGCCTTCTGTTAATGAGTAACAAAAAAAACTCAAAGGTACAAATCCATGTTTGCAAAAAAAATTAATTAATAAAATAAAAAAATAAAAAATATATATATAAAAACACAGACGTCCAAGAGCGTCTTACAGTTTCCTACAAACTTTTTATGCAAGATAACTTTTTTTTTTTTCCCCAATTTATGGTAAATATGGTAATTTTTATTTTAAATTTTCTTTTGGGTTCTGATTTACTATTTACACTGGAAACTAAAAAGGAGGACAGAATGAGAGGGATATTACAATGTTGATAAAACTATGGAGACGCAACTTACAACTGAAACTTAATCCAAATGTTGGCAAGGTTATATATGGTACTACTAATATCACTCAGTCAGATCCATTATTATTATTTTACAAACATAAATCAATCATAACCCATCAACCAAAAACTGATTTTTGCCCCACCTGTAAAAAGCAGCAGGAAAGGAAATGACAGTTTGATTAAACGTGTACATTCTGATTCATTAATAAAACACAAAGAGGACAAACTGCAGTACCTTAGTAAGGATGTGGTATATCTGTGGGTACATAAGACCTCTTCTGTGTCTGTGCTCTGCCACTCGTAGCACCTCAGCGCTGACCTGTGGAAGGGGTGGAGTCGTAATGTCCATGTGACTCCGTGTTGCCATGGACAGCAGTGACGGAATAGATGGCCCACTACCATTGCCTTGGGGAGCCTCTCCGCTGCCACAACCCCTGCGGCCACTGGGCTCTTCCCATCTAGTTGACTTATCTGTTAAATGACTAAAAAGCAAAAAAAAGAACATCATTAAAGAAACCCACAGTATCGGATTATTGAATCAGTGCATCTTATGGTGGTACATTTAAATAAAACCAATCACAACTTATTACAATTTCATTCCCTTTATAAAAATAACCACATAAATAACAGGAAATGTTGTTATATGTTCCGAAATAAACTCACTTAGTGCTGGTGTCATTTTGGTCCTCCCCATCTGAAGATGATGATGGGGATGGGGAATTGCCAGAAGGAGCAGCGGTGTGGTGATTGGGCATTCGGTTGCCAACTTGAGCAGACTCATAAGGAGCGTACCAATCCCCAAAGCCCATTTTCCCAACAAAGGAATCATTGCATTCCTGCAGTGATGGAGGTGGGTTCTGAAATAAATGGGCAGAGGCTGGGCCAGGGCCGTAAGGCCCACCGGGATAAGGCACCTTAACACCTGATACCTGGGGTGGACCAACCTGTTACAAAGGAATAAAAAATTGAAACAAGAACATAAAACATAAGAAAAGAAAATACTAAAAATTGCAGACTTTATACTTAACCTGTCCTTTCCCTGACTGTATAACTCCCATGTGGCCTGGAGGTCCACCAAATTGACAAGGTCCAAAACCTGGCACTGAGAATAAGGACAAGAAATTTTATAATTACGGAGGCAAAAACAGTAAAATAAGCACTAGGATTGATGATGGAGCTCAAGTAAAGTAACATTATGTAACATTGTTCCAGCTCACAACATCTTTTTTGGAAGATATCCTAGATATCTTAAAATGTAAAATACCTAAAAGCATATTTATATGTGCAATACTTACAGAGGTATGGAGACGGTCCCATGGTAAGAGGTCTGGGTTTACTGGCTGCTGAAAAGTATTCCACTGCCTTCCTAAATCTTTCAATTTTATCTTCGGTCCGAGACTATGCAAGTAAGTTAATAATATGTTGGTCAAAATTTCCTTGTATATTTTTTTACCCAGAATAAAATTTTAATTTATATTATTTCAGCAACAGCATACTAGAATAATCAGGAGACAAGAATAATGCACCTGAGACTGTTTGAATACATCTCTGGCCACAGCATCCAAGTTCCCAAGGTCCTGAATAGATGCAACGTACTCTGATACAGCCTTAATGACGACCTCACAGGGAGGAAGGACTAACTGATGAGCCCTTACCTGCAGAAAATGCATAAGGATAGAATTACATTATATTCATCAAGTAACTACTAAATATCTGTAACAAAAACAAACTTAAAATGTAACAAATATAAGTACCTTGAGAGAGGCAAGTGGGTGTTCTGGACCCAAGAGACTCCAGTGAAAAGCAGCCAAGTCTTCATCTGGCAGAATGTGGTTGCCTGAGTAAGGAGTTGTAATATTAGGCAAGGTCATTCACAAACAAAATCAAAAGTTGCCATCTGTCCAAATACTGGTCTTGATGAATATGGTTAGAGTAACTTACCAAGCAGGGCAGCAAAGATGGGCAGGTGCTGGGTTTTGAGGCCAAGCTGGCGAGCAGCCTCAGAGAGCAGGTACTGGTGAGTGGTCAGATTCTTGCCATTCCAGGAGAGTTTGAGAGCATGAGAGCTAAAATAGGCCGGGACATTGCATAGCGCGAACTCCGAGTCCTGTGCAATCAGGCCCTGAAATCCAAAGTCTCTGTACAGAGATAGCACCTCCTGGTGGTGGTCCTCTAGGGTCTGAACAACCTGCAATAGAAAAGCATACAAGACTTCAGACCAGAACACAAAAATTCTAGGATTTCGAAAGAAATCAGTTTTGTTATGCTGCAAGTAACATTATTGTTGCTAAACACTGACTGGTCCCGTGTGTATTATATTCATACAAATGGATGACAATATTAACACAAACACAATATTAACAACTTTTCTTAATGCACTCTTTCTAGCATTTTGTAACTTTTGAACATTATCTATAGGAACAGCTCATATACAGGTACTTGTACAGACACTCATATTATATTGTACAATGTTAATTCTAATCAAAATGCTCAATATTAATAACAGACGTTATAGTCAAAGACATAACACTGGTATATGTAAAATAGCCATCCAAATTAGGTAATAAAAGTAATAATAATAATAAATACTTTATTGATACACTTGTCGAAAAACCATTATGCTAAACAAAAATATTGCATATCATGAGGCTAGCTTCATACTAACAGCATGGCTGAAAGGGCATTAACTACAGTGTACCTTACATAAAAAGAAATGATCAGCTGTCTAGGTCTTAACATCTCTGTTGGCACAATAAAGAGGTTGACACATACATAATAGAATAATATACAAAGGAAGACATTACCCGATTGCCCTCTTTATCTGTTCACTGAATAGATACATCATTTTATTTAGTGTTGAGATCTAACCAAGTTAATGTAAAGCTATCTTTTAAAATGCCAAGACAAAGTAATTGACCATTACTTAGATTAGACATTAGGACAAATTCTCACGGACCAAAAACTTTTTAGGCCAGACCTCAGATGGTACATAAGACTAAAACAATATTAGTCCCAAATCTGGTGCGCTTCAAATCAAGGAACAACATTTATAGAACTGTCTATGTAGATATAATTAAAGTTGGGACAGAAAAGATAGTCATAATTAAAACATAGATGGATGAAAATAACAACTAACTAAGCACAAGAAGTTATAATGTCTCAACTGTATGAAATTGTGTGTGACCTAAAGAAATTATTGCCTGGGGTTTGTGAAGCCTTCTGTATGGTACTATGCTTGCAATACACAAAGAATGTTACTCAAGTATAGCTAGTGTATTCATTTTAACTACAACCATGTTTTTTTTTTAGATACTTTAGTTCTTTGTGCTACATTGTACTGTATTACACTCCATTTTGTCACCGTTTCCACCTACCGCATGCTGCCGATTGTGACAGCTCAGGTATATAATCAGCTTACCCTGATTGTCTGAGCTAGTGATTTGTCCACCCCTGAAAGTAATATACTGGAAAGACACTTAAGACACAGCTTTAGTTTTCAGGAAACGCCTGCTAGTTCGAGTGTACTCTTCATCCCCATGGAAATCTAGAAGGTGATTTGCTTTGTTCGCCTGTAGAAACTGTAGCCTATTAATTCAATATAACAAGTGGCTGGCTTTAACAGAACAAATAGTATCTACACAAAACACCAGCAAAGAAGAAATTTAACAAACCATAAATCACTTTTCAACATAAATGCCAAGTATAAATAATTACCCCCTGCCAAAATATCGGCTCTATGATTAAGTCAATGCGAATATACATTTTTCAAGCAAATCAAGATGGTATAATGTTTCTAAATGAAAGGTTAATGCTTAAAACAGATATTAATTTAACAAATGTACCTTTACCAGGGGGTACAAACATTTCTTGAGTGCCCAGGTTTTTGAGGCTTAGCAATATATGGGAACAGCGAGTGCATAAAGTAATTTGTTATGTTTCCTATAAGGCAAATTCACATACTATATCCTAAAAGTAAGCAGGTTATCTGCTTGTAACTGTAGCTCCTAAAATGTATATGAAACTTAACCAGAAATAATAAATATTCTGGGCATTTTATGGTTAATATTACTTTTAAACACTATCGACTTGTTAAATACTAATCATCCACTTTTTTAGGCAAACATATTACAATTGTACCAAGAAGAAAATTGTGTCAATTAGAATTTTTCATGTAGTTAAATTATTCACGATGGTGCTATGATATTACAAACTTTCCTATTGCTGTACTTCCTTAATAGTTCATCTTTTACAGGGTTACAACAGGTATCGAAAGTTTCGTTTAATTCTTTAAATGCATTTTAATGCTATTTTTAACATCTTTTAAATTGATTAAACATACCTGGACACAACCAGTCTGGTAATTTTTTTTAGTCTGGTTTATTCACTGTACAAACAAGCACAAATCTTTGCAGAGGTAAAAAATTAAGTGATTTGCAAAATCAGAATACATCATTGTGCCATCATTAAGTATTGCCCGTGAGACCAAATATCATTTTATTACAATTTATAGCAACTAAAGAGTCATTATCTTTAAAAACACACACACACACAAAGCTTGTCATCTTAAAAAGAACTTAGAAAGCACCAACTATGCTCTACTGAAGACTTCCCTGCAGTGAAAAACTTAATGACCTTTTACCACGTGCTGACACCTGAGCCTCCTTCCCATACCAGTTAAACCATCTAACAGAAATTCTCAACATACCAAATATTAAAGAGTACATTTTTACATGTTTATTATTAAATATGAAGTAAATGTATGGCGCAGTCATTGTAAGTCACTTGTATATTCATTCAGACTTAATAATCGATTAGAATGAGTATTAAGGAGAAACCTGTTGGAGCTGCTGTTTCAGAAATCAATCAATACCTTCTGACCAATCACAGTTGAGCTGTAAGTCGCTGTAACACGTGAAACTTTAAATATGGTCGGGGAAAAATCTGGTGGTGTAACTCAAGTGCCAGAATGTCTGAGAGCAGGTTATGATGCACACTTACCCGCACACGGAAGCGAAACATGGCGAGGCGGACGCAGTGGCTGAGGCAGGCTGGAGGCAGGAACCAGGCGCGCGGGGGTGGTGTGCCTTTGCTGCCCACGTGGTTGACAATGAGCTGCGCCGTTTGTCTGTGGGCCTGTGCACGGCGAGCCCACTCGGGCCATCGCTCTTTTCCCAGTGTGCCATTGAAGGCCACGACGAGCTCCAGGCCGCCCTGGTACAAACAGGCCTGCGACAGCGCCGCCAAGTAGCCGAGCATCGCATTCCACTCACCGCCGCACACCCAGTCAGTCTGGTATCCCCCGTAGAGGCGCTGCAGGCCCGAGTCTGCGTCCACGAGGATGCGAGCGGGTGGAGGAGGAGGCGCAGGCAGGGCGTTCGGATGATGGTGGGGGTGATGATGGTGATGTGGAGGATTACGGCTCGCAGTTCGGCCCAATTTGAGAAGATCTACCGGAACCGAGGCGCCCGGGCATCGCTTCTCCAAATACTCCTGAAAGCCCTGCACTCCCATTTTTTCGGTCGTGTTTACTTCTCAAGCCTGTATAAGTGGGCGCCCTTAGCAGATGTGGCAGAGCAGCAGGCCCTTTTTAGAGTTATGAGTCGGTGTATTAATCGATCCTTATCTGGATAAATAATCGTCCAGCTAGAACCGGGTTTGAAATGAGTCGTGTCTGCTCAGCGCGTAAATCTTGTAATTCTAGTCGTGATAAAGGCTATAGATTATTTATTGTGCAATGAATATCCATTCTTCATTTTGCGTTATGGTGTAACGCTTTGAATACCTGTCCGAAATTATTAATTATAATGTCACCCGATGTGTTACCATGACCAAGTTGACTGTTATCATGGGAGAGAACAGTAGTACTTGTGATGTCGACGGCGGTTAAAAAGGTCCAAAATGTAATCCTACATGCTAGCAAACTAGCTTTACAGTAGCTTACCTACGATTAAAAAAATGCCTGTCAGTTTGTATGAGCAGTTTCTCCGTTAATATCCGAGAGCAATTGCTAAACTGCGTTAATTCTGAACAGGATGCGCTTATAATCGACAAGTAACTAGCAACAGATTTAACCTAAACCTGAAGCTTTGCAGCTAACTTGGCTTATTAGCCAATACCCCGGTGTAACTGACGACCCAACTAGTCTAAAGAAATCAGAGACGTGTGCGTTCCGGAATGAAATGTTTGGTTAAACATAAAACAAAGTAAAATAACTAAAATAAAACAAAAACAAAACGCCACCGTAAGCTCCCTATCTCACTCACAACTTCATACTGAGGAGAGGAACGTACTTTCAAGCGACGTCGGCCATCTTGCGACTTCCCCACTGACCAAGAAATAGTGGGCGTGGTGCTTGAACGGTAGAGACCGTGAGGCGATAGTTTGTTGGAATTATGGGAATTATAGTTTTTAAGCTAATTAACACCCGCAAGAAGACTACGTACAAAACTACAACTACCATGATATTTATCAATGACCTCGATTCCATGACAAGTCAAAAATGAATAATTTATTCAAAAAGAATTAGGTTTATCAGCAAAACGTAATGATAAAAAAATATAAGGTAGTCATGAATCGATCAAATTGTTTTAACCGGTTAATTATGTGGAACATTTTGTGTTTATATTCGTACTATGTACCATTTAACAGCGGCCTGCAAACACCAAACTGAGTGCACTTTTCGTCCGCGCCTTTGGCCCTAGCCCACATGCATGCGTTAATACTGCTGTCTATTGACATGATAAGAGTTATTCCTAGGAATGCAATATTTACATTTAAGAAGAGATTAGCAGTTAAAACCATACATTATATCGCACTGAATGTATAACAAAAGATATAAATAATAATAAGATATAATAAGATATAAGATATAATAATAATTCTTTCTCTACTACCAGTTCGTGAAGAATTCTCAAATATATCAGTGATGAATGTTTTTATTTTATTTGTTAGCAAACTATTTTTATTAGCCAAAAGTCGCCTATATATTGAAGTGCTTCTTTACACGAAAAAGTAAAAGTGTTCATATTTTTAGGTATAATATAATAGTTGTTCTCATTTCATTAGAGAAAATTCTTACAGACCCTTATGTGGCAAAACCTGGCAGATAATAATTATATAGTTAAGCATATTTATCTTGGTACTTCAGCATGTTCTAACCTTTGCTAGCAAGTTTAATTTTTTCGGTAATTGTTTAAAAAATTTAATATTTCTGGAAAAACAAATTACATATATTACACCTTTACATTTTCAAGCCAATGACCTCTTTTAAAATAACACGACGTTCAGATAAAATCTAAGCTCTAAAATTCAAAGCTTAGAGCTAGAATTCTGACAGCAGGTGGCGCTATATCGAAGCGTTTTGCGGTTCTTAAGGCTTGTCCTTGTGCTGATCGTTAAACGTCTTTACGTGTACATATTTCTTACGTCTGCACAAGAGCTGTTTTAAAGGGCATTATCATTAGATTTATAAATTCTGCTTATTTTATGATGTCATCTGCTAGGTCAGTGTTGTCGCTCTCCAGGGTGTTCCAGCCCTTGGCCGGACTAAAGGGCAACACGGTCAATGTAAGTCGTTTCGTACCATTCTGTGCGTTAGTGTCATGGTTCCACAATGTTTGTTTCCTTGATAGTGTTTATTAGTGCGGACACGTGCGGGTTTGTCTCGATCACGTCTGCAATGTCATTGGTATTTTGTGAGTCCTTAAGTTACTTCCTCTTAAACGCAGACTTGTGTGTCCAGCTGAATGTTACAGTTCCCTAACTGTTGTCGAACTGTAACATTCAGCTACTGGACACACGCTGTTAGAGTTTAACTGATTGACTCAAACCACATACAGACAGGTGTTCGAGTTGTGAGTTGTGTTACAGCATGTTATTCTATGGACTCATGTAGTAAGACATTCTACAGAAATGTTACATGTTTTGTCTTCTGTGTCTTTTCTGAATTTGGCCTGTTATTTATTTTTAGTTGATTTACTATCTGCTTTAATAAGTGTCTTTGAGCTTGGTGAAATGCTCTATACAGGTGCATCTCAATAAATAAGAATATCCTCAAAAAGTTCATGTATTTTATTAATTCAGTACAAAAAGTGAAACACATGTATTATATACAGGGGTTAGACAATGAAACTGAAACACCTGGTTTTAGACCACAATAATTTATTAGTATGGTGTAGGGCC
>JAOUQT010000016.1:6632674-6658814 GCA_025769995.1 Xyliphius kryptos | reverse complement strand
ATATGTTTTCCATTTTTACAGAAGATAGATTATAAATTGGTCATTTTACAAGTAGCTGGCATGCTGAAAAAGTATTAAACATTGTGGCACAGAAAAAAGGGGAGCATAAAAAAAATAAATAAACACCTTAAATGTTAAAATTACAAATAAGCATTAAATAAATAAACAACTGCGACTGCAACTTTACTCTCCCATTGCAAGGAAATCCATTGTCGTAGCTGAAATGCAGCTATAAGTTTGAAACCTCTCCATTTTATGATTATGAGAAATGAATAACAGTGTGAATTCAATCATTATTTGTTTTTGCTATTGGCATCAATTGAAAGAACACTAACACGTGTGAAAGATGACATTTTGTTAATTAGGTATTTTTTATGATATAGATACATATTTCACATAATCATGATTTAGTAGCGTTTAAATCCAGGCTCTTCTGTCAAATGTAGATCCAACTTAAATCTACAACATCTTTTAAGTACGAACTTATTTACTACTACTACTACTACTACTATTATTATTATTATTATTATTATTATTATTATTATTATTATTATTACAACAGAGTTTCATATTGGTTGGTGTAGTGGTTGGTAATTTCTGAACTCAGATCAACAGGAGCTTCGATTTTAGGAGCTGGTACAAGCCCACTTTTATATTTGGATGATTCTATTACATGATTTCAAATATAATTGGACATTCATTAAGAAGAGTTTAGTCATTTTACTTCCTTTTACCTGTTTCTAAGACCTTCAAGTTAGATCCTAAAACATAAGGATTAGGTTTTATACACATTCAATATTAATTTTATGTCCTTTAACATGTTTTTAAGTAATGACCGAACGCAGATCAAACAACGAATGAATTTACACTCTTGTTGGTTTCCTACTTTTATTGTGTTAGCACTGACGAAATATGTATGTTGCTGGTTTATTAACAACACCTCACAACTTGTGTAATGTTCGCTAATTCTAAATTAACGTTAGTTGAGTAATTATTCAACACACGGTTGTAAAAATTAATGAAACTACATTAAACCTTATTTGTATTAATAAAAATACACTTTTTCGACTTACTTTAGTGAACCGCTGTCGTTGCTGCAAAAACGGTAAACACCGAGCAGCCATCACCTTCTTATAAAGACTGCATGTGTACGTGGGTTTACGTCGCGGATCATTACGCATGCACACTACCACCTATTTCTTGATTTTAAAAATATAGCTCTTAGAATGTCGTAATAAAATATCTGTGCAAAACCAACTTACGATAAATACAAGACACTTTCAAGTGACATTAAAGGGTATAGTGCAGGTCGTAATGCGCCTGTAAACTGTGTATTTTCAGCAGCAATTGTCTAAAAATGTAAAAAAAAAAAAAAAAAAAAGTGTAAAAAGTATAGGCAGCAATTTTGTCCATCCTTGGTATGTGTGTTTAGTCCAGTCCTTCATGAGTGCAATTGTTCATATCTGATTGTGATTGGTCAGGGGTCTGACCCTGGGGGAAAAAACTTTTGCACAGTCTGGATGTGAGAGCCTGTATGATCCGGTACCTTTTTCCAGATGGACGGAGGGTGAAGAGAGTGTGAGGGGTGCGTGTGATCGTCCAAAATGCTGGTGGCTTAGCAGATGCAGCGTGTGGTGTAAATGTCTGAGATATTATATATATGATCTTCTCAGCGGTCCTCACTACCCACTGCAGGGGCGTTATCAGATACGGTGCAGTTCTCAAACCAGGCGGTGATGCAGCTGCTCAGGATGCTCTCAATTGTTTCTCTGTAGAATGTGATGAGGATGGGAGGTGAAGGATGTGTGTTCCTCAGTCTTCGAAGGAAGTAGAGACTGCTTGGCCTGCTTGGCTGTGGTGCCAACTACCCCTGTTGTTACCTAGCATCTACTAAATATAAATTTCTAATAAAAAAAAAAAACATGAAAAACGTATTTTACAAATACAGATATCAATGATAGACATTTTTTGAAGCCCATGAAGCATTTTTATCAGGGCCCATTTACAAAAATACGCCGTTAGATGGCGTATTTACACCAAAAATAACCTGCTGCATTCAGCTGTCATTTTTAAACATATATTTACACAATGTTTCTAGACTGGACTAGAAACATTTTACAAAATATGACAAACATACAAAAAAAAACACAGGTTACACCAAATCTAATTGTTATTTTATTTTTCTTTATTTAAAAATAGTTACTAATGGATATGTGTTGTGCTCTCAGGGTAAAATGAATGATTAGGTCAGTGTATGGTGTAGGGCGTAATGAGCCCTACACCATACTACACAGCGTCAATTATTCTGGGGGAATGACATATACATAATCCTGCTAAGTGGTCAGATGGATTTTTAGCAATTTTTCTTGTAGGATAGTGGCCAGGTCACTAAGTGATGCTGGTGGAGGAAAACGTTTCCTGACTCGCTCCTCCAAAACACCCCAAAGTGGCTCTTGATACATCACAAAGACTTGCTGTCTTGGTCACAGATGCGCCAGCAAGACGTGCACCAACAATTTGTCCTCTTTTGAACTCTGGTATGTCACCCATAATGTTGTGTACACTGCAATATTTTGAGCAAAACTGTGCTCTTGCCCTGCTAATTGAACATTTACACTCTGCTCTTACTGGTGCAATGTACAATTAATGAAGATTGGCCATCAGGCTGCTCCAATTTAGCCATGAAACCTTCCACACTAAAATGATAGGGGTTTCAGTTTTATTGTCCAATCCCTGTATAACAGCTTATAATAATAATAACCAATATTATTAAAATCAATTTATTAGCCCAAATTGTCTCATCAGATATAAATTGGATGTGAAAGCCATTTTGACCAACAACATCTTGATGACTATTCTGATATTAATTGATTAAATGAATGAATTGATATTCAGTATGAAATTGCTTAATTACAATTTAGGGGTGTGTCGGCACTTGTTTTACACCTTAAAGGGTGTAAGATATGAGTGTAAGTTCTTGTCTAGTCATTTATTTATTATAGGACAGAAATAATTCTTCTATTGACTTCTACTGTACTGTCCGATGATCTTGATGTATTTTGGACTGGGGAAAAAACAGAACTGTGAAATTATAAGCAAAGGGATAACATACAAACTCATCACAGAATGATCCACACTGCTCTTCCACAAAATAGAACCCAGAACTTTCTTGCTGCAACATGATTACTAACAGAGTACCACTGTGCTTCTATAATGTGCTGTTTCTATTTATTTTATGTGTACATATATAAGTCACATTGTTTTGACATGCTGACATTGATGTGGTGGGTGTAGTATGAGAACTGAGTTGTTTATTTTGGCTACATGACTTTTTTTTGCAAGAAAGTCTGACTAAAAAGATTAAAAAATTCATGGTACTGATGTGACTATATGATAAGATATTTATCACTCCATCAGACACTACAGCTGGTAGTTATATGCTTCTTGTAGGTAAAAAGTTCACTGACTGCAAAAACACAAGTACATTAAATGTAATTATTCCTGTATGCAATCCTTAACTACAGTGGTTACCAACCTGTGGTCTCTAAATCATCATGGGGGTACGCAATATTGTGACATGGTAAATAAGGATCTGATCAATATTTCTGCTCTGTTTTTTATTTATTATAATATTTGTTCTGTAAGTTATTGTCATGTAAATGTTGTAAAAGTATAAACTACTGTGAGATAGATCACTTTATTATTATTTATTATTAACTGTGCTACAAATTTTTATAATTTTAAGGGGGAATTATCATATCTAGGCACTTTAAAAATAAAGACATAAATACATTTATTTATATATATTACATTTAACAAATTTACAAAAAAATACTTAGTATTAAAACATTAATATATGAGTGATACTAAAAGTTTATAGATTTGAAAGCAGAACAATGTATGCAGAATGTTATGCAATGGTCTATTATTCTGATTCAGTTATATTTACAATGTTTATTGATATCTTCTGTAAAGTAGCTATTTTCAGTTTCAGTTTAAAATAAATAAAATAAAAAAATGTGACAAGCTTAGTCTTGAATAATGACAAAAGGAACCGAAAGGAGCTAAAGAAAAAACTTGACATGAATCGTTCTTTGTCTTTTTTTTGGAAATCTTCTCAGGGAAGAGGCTTAAGGTTTCCTGTTACAGCACTTCACTGTCTTTATGAGCAGAACTAATACTGTTTATGGCAGATCAGAAACTGTGAACATGCAGTGAATCCTGGATGAGGATATGAGGTGTTGGAGCTGTAGGAAGTGCCTGCACTTTAAAAGTTGGCACTCCTTCGTCGTTGCTCATTGATCCACTCTCCGGGGTTGACATCCATCTGTAGCATCTTCATGACCCACTTGTCACGCCGTGCACCATCAATAAACTCATCAAGAGAAAGCTCCCCTATGAAAACATTGAACAAGCTCACCATCACTAGCTCTACAAATGGCATGAGCAAACTGTATATACAGTATATACTGTAGTATTTATTGGTTACTTCACCTTTTGAAACATTATTTAAATCTTCATTTTACTTTTAATGAGTACATGTCATGGCTCAAACATGGCTGAAACATTCCTAAAACATGTAAATCATGAAAAACCATGTAAATGTTGATATGTTCTATTTATGTAACTGGTGCAAATTCTATTGCACATTGAAGCAGAAAATCTAGTTTTCTCCATCTCAATGTATTAGATTTAGAGCTAGTATAACTACCGAGGACAATGCGCACTGAATTATTACGTTGACCATTAAATAAAAAAGTAAATAATCCTGACCCTAAAAAAACAGACATGGTCAGTAACTAAACTTTAATTAATGAATGGTTCGTATTAGAAGGGCACAAATGAACATTTCCAGAAGTAGATTCATACTTTGGCACAAAAAATTTTGAGTCCATGAGTACATGTGCATCTCGACATCGCACTCTTATTTTTGCTTTATTTTAATTAAAATGTGCCTAGTTTACCTCAAATTCTTCCTTCTGGAGGGGCAAAGTTATTACATCAGCAGGACAGCTTTTATTAGAAAAAAAATCAATAAATCTAGTTATGAACTGGTACAGTAATGAAAGTTGTTAGTGCTCGTGCTTCATAAGGCAGACATGGACGTCCTTGGTTTTATTCCTCAGGAAGTCGGGTGGGTCATTGCTAGGTGGATGTTGCATATTCTCCCCATTAACGTGCTTTCTTTCTTTGGAAACTTCAGATTTCTATCAAAGACTAAGGCTGGCCATGATAAACTGCTTAAGATAAGTAAAGTGTTGATTTTACAGCCCTTTGTAATCCAAATCAGATGGGGGGCACAATGATAAACTACTCACCACATACATTATGCTACACTTTCCATCCATAAATCAAAGGTCATACTCATTCCAATGACAGTGGAGCATTTAACTCAAATTTGCATATATTTTTTATTCTGTTGCATTGCTACCACACGGACATAATGTTAATTGGCTGTTTATGTAGTTGTGCAAAAATAGACTGGTTTATGATAAAGTAACTATTAAACACAACCAATTTCTAGGAGCATGACAGGGTAAAATGCTTCTTAAATGAGCAAATTTTTAGTGCATGCTCAATTCACTACTTAATTCTAATCTTTTACTTGAGATACTCTAATTGGATTACTGTCACTGTTGAAAAATATAACAATTGTGGGTTTGGATTGCTGGAAAATCATGAACTCACCATCTCCATTCTCATCAACCAGCTCAAATATCCGGTCCACCACCTGGTCTGGGGTAAGGAGGTTACACTCCTCGTCTAATTCTCCATGGCATGCCTTTTTCATTCGGTAGATCGACTGCAATAAACCCAAATAAAGTAGTTCAAAAGGATTAATCTGTAACACTTGACACATCTTGTAATGTAATAGAAACAAATTCAATTTACATTTAGTTATTTAGCAGCCACTTTTATCCAAAGTAACTTACAGAACACAGGGTTGATACAGTACCCTGGGGCAATAAGGGTTAAGGGTCTTGCTTAAGGACCCACATTAACTTCAGTGGACATGGGATTTAAACCCACAACCCTTAGATTGATAGTGCAATGCCCTATACACTGAGCCACCACTCTAAATAATAACTACACATTTTGTATTTAATATATAATACTGTAGATGAACAGAACTAGTTTTTGCAATTATATGGGTCAAATATACGATCAAGTGTCCTGTTTCTTTCCCATGCCTTTTTAAATGGTTCCATAATTATTACATAATTAGGATCAAGTCATTAATTATCCTCCATATTATATTTTACTCTTTTGTTCTAATCTTCTTTTTAAACTACTGTAAAAATTTGGTAAGATTAATCAATCCTCCATAAACAATATATGATTACCTCCACGATCTCTTTTAGCTCAGTCTTGTCTATGCAGCCACTACCATCCTTATCATACATTTTAAAAGTCCATTTTAGCTTATGCTCCAGCTTGCCTCGCAAAACCAAGTTCAATGCTGCGACGTATTCCAGAAAATCTATAGTGTTGTCCTGTAAATAATGCAATAGAGCAAATACAAATAGTCTTGTTAATAGAAGGTCCTCAAAACACAGTTGTAGGTTCATAGTAAACGATGCCCATCAGATTTCTATGAAATATTAAAAACTTACCCCATTTTTATCAAAAGCCCGGAACATGTTCTCAATGTAGTCTGCTGCCTCTTGGTTGTTGGTGACACCAAAGAAGCTCTTGAATTCATGCTTAAAGAGCGTTCCACTTGGGCATTCAACCACAAACTTTTTATACCACTCTTGCAGTTCAGCAACATCAATCTCCTTATCATCGTTCTCATCACTGAGCCTCTGACCCATTGCAAAAACACTTCTTCCTCTCCTTAACCAAAAATGTTCACTTTCATATTCAAGAAACCTTTAAAATCCTTATTTTAAACATCCAGGACAATCATTCATTGCTGCTGCTGGTGTTAAACTGTTGCCAGGTCCCAAATGAGAAGCAGACGCAACTTAAATAAAAATTCTTTCCCGCAGAGAAAAACAGAGTAGATACTTTAACCCAGTGTTCTTGCCCCACTGCCTTGCATCCAACACAAGGATTGTTTTGGACCACATGACAGATGGATTATTCATATCAACATGTCTAACTTAATTAGTTCAGATGGAGATCAAGAGAAGCTTTACCATAGTTCACAGGACGTTCTATTTTCAGAACCGATTTCAATTCTGTAGAGGGGAGAGCAAAAAATATTGTGTGTAAGTGTTGTTATTTAGCCTGAACTAGTTAGTGCACTGTGAATACACCATAATAAAGAAACAGTCTAGTAAATAGGTAATTTGTTTAAGTGCTCATAGCCTCATTTACATCCCTGCGGTTTGAATAATTAACAATGCGACTATGCACTTATCTTATTTTATACTACTTTTAAAATATATAGGCTAAGAGTGAACACTCATAGAAAAAATAAAACAAACTATATCTGTGCTAATTGTTCATATACCCACAAGACATACTTTAATGTATAATTTTGTGTTTGTACATTGATTGTCCATTAAATTGTTTCATTTGCACTTTGGTGTTTTACAGTTACATACCATATAGCCAACTTTATTCCTTTTTGCTGCCCTGCTTCACAGACATAGATGTTGTGGTTGTGCATTACTGTTTGTTGTGTTGGATCAGAATTAGCAGTGTCACTGAAACTGAAAACACATTGTTACTGCTGGACTAAGAATAGCCCACCAAATAGAGGATGAGTGACACAAACTGTGCAACAACAGACAAGCTAATGTCCGGTTGTACATTTAGTATAGATAAGGTAATAAGGTCATTATCCCCATGACTAGTAAAATATTGGTTTCTAATTTAACTAATCTTAGAGGGTTTGTGTTAAAGTTGGATGATGTATTAGTACAGAGATAAGAAATTTGGTTGATTCTATGCAACCCAGATGTGAATCAATTCTAAAAACTGTGGTTATTCAAATAAATATCAGGTTAGTGATTCACAGGAATGCTAAATCTTATAGAAAGAGTACATATTTTGAGATTTTAAAGACAAATGCAGACACTGCTATTTTTTTGAACAGCCCAATGTTCATTTTTGTTATTTTCTGTAAAGTAGTTAAAATTATATACTTTTCTCTTTGATTTGAAAGACATTATACAATGTTCCCAATGCATGGAAATAAAAATTACTATAAAGATTTTGTGCTTAGCTAGTGTTTTTAAACACACTGCTATCGTTTTGAACACAACTGTTTACTCAAGCATAAGAGTTTTTAAATACTTATTTTAGTAACCAGTTTTAATGACTTATTTTACACCTTTACTTGACTTTTTGTTTAATGCTTTATATCAAAAAATGGAAAGATTATGACTAAGTTAAAGTGCTATGCCTAAGTTTTTACTTTTCCAAAACTCTTCTGCATTTTTTTGAAAACATAACAGTACCTCAGATTGTGTAATATAATTGCATTAAATTACAAATTTATTAAAGTGGTACTTTGATAAGTTATTACTTTCACGGTTGTCTTTGTGTAAAAAATAACACTGTTTAAAGGACAGCATGTAATGAAGGACCTGGGTAGCTAAATTACCATCACATAAACGATCAGATATTTTCTGCTTTTTCTACTTGCCTTCCTGCCTAAAATTTGACTGTAGTGTAGATATTTTTTAGAAAAAGATGAACTAGAAATACAGACATTTACAATCAAAGGTTTTAAAAATACATGTGGATTTCCTTGTCTTATAAATTACAGTGGTGTGTTTGATGCCTTTGAACTTTAGTGAGCTATTTTAATTTGCTGACTACATTTTTCATGGGGATAAGCTCCCTTAGCCTAGAACTGTCAAGGCCATCCAAATTACTATTATGGAATGCCTTTATTGGATTACTAACATGATAAGAAATGGAAAGGGAGGGCAGACTATGTAGCTAACCAATTTGATGACCGTAATTTCACAAACACATACAATAATGGTTAAACAAATGTAGGTAATAAAACCACACAGCAGCCAATATTGAAAAGGGTGTTGTTCTTTCCACCGTTGCTTTAGCATGCTTGTCGGGGGGTTAGGTTTTGTCAACCTGTTTTGAGACAATTGTAAAAAGAGCTAAACAAATTAATTTTAACTTGATTAGATTTTTTTTTAAACATTTTGACAAAAAACAAACTTAATAGTATTCCAGTATTCTCTGGAATGGATTAAGTATTAAAATTGCCTTAATAAGATATAATTAGAAGCTTTCAAATACTTGAAATTAAATCCTTGGGTATAACCTATTACATAAATAATAAATCAAGTTTAAAATAAGTATAATGACATGAAACTGAAAAGATAAAACACTTAGATTAAGAATATTTTTGCACACCAATTCTTGAAGATTTCATCAGTGACTGCATCATGGCTATTCAACAACATGAACAGTCACAATCAAAATCAATGAACATCATTAGTATCTTAAATGTACCTATAGGCATGTCACTGGAACATGAGAGTTACAGGCATACCGTCTCTATACAGATAAGACCACTGTTCTTCCTAACCGGGAACCATAGACTTTTTTGCTGTAAAGCTAAAGCATGAACTGCTGCACCATATGGTCACACAGGCCCTGAAAGGAGGGTATATAAAATCCAATTGATAAAATTATTTAGATTTATTTATTTAATAAAAATACAACATAATCTATAGCTGTGGTGGAAAATGTATGTGAATGTGTGTGAATTCCAGAAGTTCATAAGTTACCTGGCTAATTAATTGTCTACAAATATGAATGTAATTGATGTAAGATAATGTTAAATTAAGGTTGATCGTAACACTTGAAAAAAATGTTGCAATTTTAATAGCAAATTACATTTTAATGATAATTCAACCTTAATCCACAACACTGATTTGAGTTTTCTGACCTGAGTACAAAGTATCACCGCTATACATAAGATGTAAGTAAATGGTGAGAACAATGTGATTTACATTAAAGTGTGGTGGGTGCAGACACAGGTGCTCTATGACAACTCAAAAAAGCCAAAGTTTAGGTAATTTATACTTTTATAAATTCTTACCTTAATTCAACTCTCAGACATGACAATGTAATTACGTTCAACCACATTCAAGCAATAACCGGCAAGGTAGCAGGTCACAATGAATAAATAATAAAATGAAATAAATAAAAAATTGTGCCTTTTCTTCAAAGGCCCATAGCACATTAGAAGATACATGAGTCACTTTTACTTCATCTATAATAAATGGCTTTGACATTTGAGTACTATCCTTTTGCCACTGTCTGTGTGCTGGCCACATGTGTTCATGGTCCAAGGCACACGATAATGCAGCTGTTACATTTCACTGAAATTAGGTGGTTAGGAGGTAGAAAATTAGGTAAAAGAAAGGCAAACAGTAAACAAGCTTGGACAACAATTCTTGAATCTTTTATTAGAGGAGTCATAGTAGAGGCACTATCACATATATAGGCACTGAACTACTGGACTGGAGATGCTGGCATAAACCTGCCTGAATCCATTTTATCCCAGAGCACTTTAGCAACCATGCCAGTCAACTGAAGGTTTCTGTGTGATAAGCATATTTAATCTGCTAAACAGAAGGGTTTTGTTGGTGGTACATTTTCCGCGATAAAACAAATCAAACAAAAAGCAGTATTTGCTTACCAGGCCAAAATGATAGAGTACATATGTATATAGTTAGAAACATAATTAATTTGCCGGTACTGGTCGAGTTGCATGTCAAAAAATACTGACTTTTGTCTTAACAGGGTTATAACAGTAAGAAGGTACTAGTACTAGTGTTAATGTTTTTTTAATGTTGTTTTCTTTCAATTCTTTTCAGAAGTTTAACAGAAACTTCAAAACCGACACACACTATAATATAAACATCGTATCCAAAGCCTGCACACTTTTCCACATTGTACATTTGCTACACAAGCTAACCTGTTGAGTTGTGATTTAAAGTTTAATGACATCGTTATGAAGCTCAACACATTCCAATACGTCACATGTGCCTGTGAAATGTAATGAATCAAACCTGGCTTGTTCCACAGACCCAAAGTGGTCTTGAGAAATGACCCTAGAATAAAAAACAATTGCCATCTATTTAAATACAGATAAATGCTTTTGTTTAAATGAATCGTACAGTCTTTATCAAGTGTGAGACTGGCTTATTTAAAATTGCTTAAACTTGATTGTCAGAAGATTTTGCACACATAATAAGTTAAGAGTGTCAAAATGAAACTGGAGAGTATTTTAGTGACAATAAGGTAAGCAGATGTCTTACCACATTAATTCTTCTTTGTATTCTCTGGTGCGTATGAGAAGATTAAGTCAATAAGTAGATCTGATAATATTTAGAATATTTAGCGTATGAAGTAAACGTGGGTTTAACAGTCCTAGTAATGGAAGCAGTGTAACATTAGAGTACAGTGCTAACTCCTGACAGCTGTGATCACACATTCTCATGTATCCTCTTCAAGAGCTTTTACTGTGTATCATTGAATTTTTTACACCTTAAAAAGGTAAATCTTATAATCATTGAATATTTTAACAAGATTATTTATGAAGGATTCCCCTGCCAGTTATGTGCTACATGTTATGAACTGTTATTAACTCTTGTTATATACATATCCCTAATGGGAGACAAAGATCCAGTTATAGTTTGAAACACAGTAAAAGCCCACCATCAACTCAAGCTCAAAGTCTAGCACAACCTGGTATTACACACCGAATACAAATGTCATAACAGCCTAATAGAGAAAGGACAGACCCTGCACCACAGTGTTTTGTAAAATAAGGTACAATGACAACCTGTCACTTCACAAATGGACAAAACAATCAGATAGGGATTGTTTAACAACCAAACACAAAGCACGGAGATAGCAGAGTTCATTTACTCCTCCAAAATACAGAAAATATGCATGACATAAAGGAAAGACCAAAACCACACCAACACAACTGTCACAGAGGATTCAAATGATCTTTACACTCCTCATTGCTTGTTAGAAAATCAGTGGGCCAACATATTCAAGCTACACTGCAAATAAGTTACTGTACAGGTACTTTCCCTAATGTACAAACACATATTCAAAACTGTACTTTACAAACACAACAGTGGTTCAAATGTACCTATCTACACTAATGATGTCTCTACAAATAATGTTTGCTCATGAAAGGTACTTAAGCTTCAGTTAGTCCAGCTGTTTGTACCTTTGAAACTAGTTTACTGTCTTATGTAAATTAGCTTCCTCTCCTGTGCATGTCACATACAAAAACAACTATAATTTAATCTCTACTAAGTGCTTATGCAAAACTCTGAGTGGGTAAAATCTGAAATCCACAATGTGGAAAGAATGCTAATAGATCACTAAGTGATGGGATAGAAATAGTTTAAACATGTTGTACTGTTGTGTAGCACAAAATGTATAGGAATTTGTTTTTTCAAGGTGTTCTAACCGATGCACCTGCTATTCCACTACCCAGAAAATGTCTGGAGGCTTTGGGGTTCTAAAGCCACATACTTTGCCAGATACATGCTTTGACTGAAGTAAAGCAGAGCATGTGTTAGAACAAATAAGCCGCCTCGTTTACAGTACGAATTTCAGTCTTGTTACGTTCCTGCTAATAAGAGACACAATGACAATGCCTTCCACTCATTTCCCTGCCTTCTCAAAACAGACAGTGTAAATGGCATTTATCATCAACTAATTGTGACATGCTGCAGAACATTGCAGTGTATAACAGTTGTATCATTGGGGACGTGTAAATCTAAACAAACATGTCATGCTGTGCAAGTGGGCGTGCGTATGTGTTCACAGACCATATGCACATATCTGTGAGATCATCAGATTTTCAGGCAAGCCATGTGTTGCTCAAAGGCTGGAGATAAATGAAGATCTGTGGCATCCACACATGATTTTGAGACAGTTCAATTAACCAAACACAGATACACACATGACTGTTAGGCGACAACAGCATATCCTAGAGGCAGTCTAAATACGACAGTGTGAATATGTATATGTCTTATTATGCAGTCAGTATTAAATGTGCCTGGAATATAATCAGTTTGCCCAACATGCCTGAGGGGGTGCCATCCCCATGCACCACATCTTAATACAGCAGTATTTATAATCATTTTTATTTTAGTTTCATCAAAGCTACGCTAGTATTTTTAGACTTATATGCATGTATGTGCTTATCACAGTAATCATGCTGCCGTATTAAATTTAAATTAGATGTGTTAAACACAAATTCATTGTTAATGTATATTTTGAGGGTAATATGAGAACAGACTGTGTTAATTTGACAACGATAAGTAATTGTATATGTGTCATAAAAGGACCTTTGTCTAATAAAAGGATCAGGGGTTTAACAACAAAATCACTGAAATGAATAAAAAGTGAATTTAACATGTAAAAGGACATAGCTGTCTGGTAATGCAAATTGAAAATGACGGTCACCTAACGAAGTTGTCTAAGTAAAAATGATTTATTTAAAATTTTAGTTTTTTTGGTATTTGGTAGTCATGGACAATCAGGACACAGCTACAGGACGCGCTTTTACATCTGAGACCTTGAGTGAAGATAATTTCCATAATGGGATTTCCATCCATCAAAGTTATCATGAATATAAACAGAAAGTGAAAAGAGCTAAAAAAATATGTCAAAATTCGAAAAAAAAGCAAAGAAATATTATAAAAATGGCACATCATGAGGTTTAAGAAAGGGGTGTTATGCTAACTTGCTTACTGCCTGGTAAACTAACACAAATTAATAGGTGGTCATTCACAAATACCTTCAGCACAGATGATGGCCACCACGGTTAATTTGCATAGTCCTCATGGGGTGGGGAATACTGGGATGTGTGTGGCATCCAGTAAACCATACACGTATTGGAGAGCTATTTTCTGTACTTCTGGAACATTTAGTCAATTTCATTCTTTTTTGTAAATACAACACAGACACAGTGATATACTATAGTTACTCTAAACACTTGTGTCAAGCTTTCAATAAAGCAATGGTGATTTTTTTTCCTATTGGCAATGGTGTAACGGCTGTAATGACTGACCTTACACATGGTCTAATATGGGACATAGCCTTTCAAAGATTGATCTGGACATTCTGAAATGCAGTCTAAAAGAATTCCTGCATTAAATTTCTTCATATAACTGTAATGAACAGAAATTCTTATTCACAATGAAATTAAATTAAAGCATAATGATTGTGAAGCATTTAATTTAATACCCGGCTTATTTTCATTGCAATTATATAAAAAGCATATCAAGATTTCATGTATGTATTTAAAAATAACAGCATGCATCTGTTTAAACTGCATGGCATCCACAGGTTTGTGTAAATTCTAATGAATCATGCTAACCAGCAATTCCAAAGAGCATCTTGAGATGTTTTCAAATGCTTGGCTTTTTCTGGCTGCAAGTGAACTCAAAAATGCTGGCTGGGATTTAGGAGAACACTCTATTACACTAAGCACTCGCTAATTTCTTTGGTCTCCAAGCAGTGGTTATTATCCTGCTTCATACAATAAATCTGAACCAAATTTGGGAAAATCAATATTTTGTATAAAAATCAACTTTTCAATTTGGTTATAAATAAGGGTTTTGGTAAAATCCTATGTAAAGTCAGCATAAAGGATTTTACAGAACCCTTCTCATATTGTTTTCCTGAGTTTGAATGGCTTCCCTCAGGACGCAGACTGGTGGTCAAAAATGCAGGACACAAAGAAGAAAGATAACCTTCCTCCCCACAGCTGTCCAGCTTCTAAATGCTGTATATCAACCGGTTATGACACTGAGGCTGCTACACAAGGTATACATTTAAGAGTACATTTTTTGGTTTTGACTTCCTGTGATTGTACTTGTAATACTATGTACCGTTATGTGTTAATAAATCAGCTACTTTCCCATGCATTATCTTTCCCATTGTGGATAAATAAAGTAATATGAATCTTAATCTTAATAAGCTTTAGGAAATGATTTCGAGTTATTTTTCTTAGTATATTATTTAATTTAAATCCTCAAGAACATCTGAAATCTAGGAACCTGGCAACCCTGGATATGTCACCACTTGAAAAAAATGGTTTATATTGGTCACTTAAACTGCTAACAATTATTTTACCAATTTTGATACTTATATTATACAACATGTTCAAATGACTTCCTCCATTATCAATAGTTTTTAAATTTACCTGAATTGTCAGAATTGTATAGACCTATAGGAAAAGCATATGCATAAACAAACTAAAAAAATCAGACAAAAAATTATAATTGATATGAAATTAGCCAGTTTACCCAAAGAATAAGACAACCCACAGAGGTATACTGCTTACAAATGTGGATGACTCTAATTACTAACACCAGCGCTTTAGCAGAATCTTCTCTAATCTGTCCAGCCAGTACCTGATTTAACCCTTCACCTGTGATCATAAACTCAGTGCCTATTTTTAATTATTTTACATATATCATATAATTTACTTCTAATTGCTAATGTCACACTAAGCATGAAAACAATGCTTGCCATAAATCTATGAAAAATACACAGAAGCACCAGTGAAACATCAACAATGCATATAGAATAATGTTGTAAGACTGCTGGATGTATGTGCTGGATTGTATTATGATTTGGCCATTCACTTGACAGCACTCATCTATCTTGTTGTCATGGCCCAAAAGCAGCTTTCATTTTCTCCACAAGGACAGATTGCTTGGACATGTCATTATGCCAGCATCATGCTGCTTACTTCCACACTTTTAGAAAATCACTCTGCAAAACTTGCCTCTAATCAGCACCCTGAAACCATCAGTTGTCATGCCAACTGCTCAATTACAGTGTATAATGGTCGGTTAAAAAAGAAAAAATGTAAACTCATAAATGCATGTGAAACATGTGTTAACATTTCCCAGAAAACATGTGGGTTTAGCTGGGTCATAATTTGCACTCGGTCACCATCCCTGTTCTAAACTGCACCCCATGCTACAGTGCATACATTGGCTAGCCACTGTTACAGGCATGTTTATCTCTCCCTTATAACAGTTCTGAATTTCACACATGCATGGCTGTAAAGGTAGAATACACACCAACATACGCCTTCAATGCTTTAAAGATCTGTGCCTTCACTGCTTTTCCTTTAAATGTAATAGAAAAGTGCTAAATGTGCCATTGCAGATAAACTCTGCAGCAACACACTGGATATGGCCCTAAGTTCCTATTGAGTTTAGCCAGAAAAGTACCCTGCTTTGATTTTGAAAAAACACTGTACAGTTTAAAGACATCTCCACCTCTGTCTCAGTTTGTGTGTATGCGTGTGAAGAGATTTTTTGCTTGCTTGTCTGAGACATCAAAGTCCTTAGAACACGTGCTGCTGTCCATTCACCAGTAGATTGTCTCCTCTGTAATATCAGCAGTGCTTTGGAGGAGAATACAGACACAGCAGAGATCCGCAGTTCCGCTTTAGTGTCTTATATCCTAGTTTAGTCCAATGCTGGGCGCAAAGTCTTAGGGAGTATGTTTGTGTCATTCACCCTCGCGAAGACAAAGGACCTCCACAGCATTACTTGGCCCCTGGGAAACACCTCCAATAAGGAAAAGCATGTTAGAGGTCTGTAAGGAGGTACAGGAGCAGCGCGGGCTTGGGAGCGGTGCCACTGCCTCCCACCTTCTTTTCACATGGTTATAACTCTCTACAGAGGACAGTGGCGATGGCTGGTTACCTAAAAACACAGAAACATAAACCTCCTTTATTAAGACTGTTTATTTTTGTACAATTTGGTAATAGAAGCTTACAAAATATCTTTTTCATTACTGTTGTTGGTTTTGTGCTAATAGCATTCATTTTTACTCTGAATATGGAAGCAATTCAGAGCAGTCAGTGTACCTTGAATCCATGTTTTTAAACTCTGGTTGGTAATCGGAGAACCTAGAGGAAACCCACATTGACATGGGGAGAACATGGAAACTTTGGGATGTAAACCTGGATCCCCAGCGCCGAGAGGTGAACACGCTAACCACTAAGCTCAATTGCTAATGCTAGGTTGTAAAACTGACAATTTATTTTTGCTATGCTTCAAATGGAAAAAATTCCAAATGTTGCAACATTAAGATTATTAAATAACAAGGATTATTTTGTATTTTTTTTGTAATGCAGAATGCAGAATGTTTGAGTTGAGGTAAATCGAGATGTGGGTGAAACAGTGGGTTTTAAATGCAATCTACACTTGATTAGATTACTGACATCCCAAATATTACTTACAAAATGACACTTAATGAGGGTTTGAGAAAACAGAGCTGTTTCCAACATTGCATTTATTTTTTTTTTAATTATTTTAAATTCCTTTTTAGCCAAAGAATATGCTTTAGCTATAAAGTCATGTCAAAATCATATGTAAACAATAACTTAAAAACCAAAGAAATAGTTAACACAGAACCAAAAACTAAAATAAGATCAATCTAAAAAATCAATCTTTAATGTATAACATTAAAATCGACAACCACAGCTTATTATTCCCCAGAAAATTAGCGAGATAACTGCATTGCTAATAAAGTTGTGACACTTTTTTGCAGATTTTGTCTGGATGGTCGTTTCCATCATTGGCACATGGAATGGGACCACATAGTATGTTTCCTCTTTCTTTGCATTCTTCGCTGTTGACTATGGGCCGAGAAAATTTGTCCAAGTTTCTGCACAAAATTATGCTATGGCTTTCTGTGTAATACAGTTGTAATTTGTCATTTTTTTGTGATTTTTTTGTGTCATTTTTCTTTCCTTTATATGTCTGCCCACTTTTCTTTCTTTTTTTCCTCGGCATTTTTCTTCTTTCTGTCCATCTATTATTTTTATTTTTTTCAAGAAATCCCCTGTATTCACAGAAGAATAAAATCTTATTAGTGTAATCATTTCTGTAGAATAAAGGGATCATGGTTTGTGCAATAGCATTGGCACAATGTAACATTATTACTGCGCTCAGGGAGGGGAAAAAGGAAATTTCAAATTTAGCCTGTATGAGTAAGACACAGACAGACGTGAAAGGAATCCAGCACAGCCAGCCACATCATTAGCCTACCTCTCCACTTTCTCAATCAACATGACTCTATCACTGTACACCCTCCTCCCCCAGTGAACCTTCTTTCCCCCTCTCCTACTCACATTTATACACACAAGCAAATTTGAGTAGATGTTTATTTCAGACAGGCCACCTGCCACCTGGTGGGTTTTGGGGCTAATGCGGATTTCGACAGGTGGCACCTTGCAGATATTAGGAAATTTTATGCAGCATGTGCAGAGATTCTACCTCATAAAGTCTTTGATGAGGCGAAACCCAGACATGTGGGTAAAGCCTCTTTGCATTTTTCCACAGATAATACAGCAGATCAGCTCAGGCATACTATTTGAGGTTTCTTAGCAGTTTACAGTAAACATCTCTAAGGAGCTGAATGTGGAGGACTGAGTAAAAACTAAAGCCTTGTAGAGAATCCAACATCACTATGCATCACTGCTAAGTTGTACCAGTTTCCATAGCGACTCAAATTGAAGCGTAGATTACATGAATGCATGCACAATGCTGGGGGTGACTTTTGTCATCATAATTTCTCGGAAGACTGAATGTGATGCCACAGGGGCTCCTGGAGGAGATAATCAGAAGATGACAGTGTGACTGTGGCATCTGTGATCTGCACAAAGACAAGCAACACCATGGAATGAAATGTAAGGCCTCATTATTGTGCAGGGAATCTTTATATAGCTCACACTACTTTTACTTGGCACAGACTATTCTACAGCTTTAGCTTAAATAAAAATTTATATTCTTTTAGCGGTTGCTTGAATTAGCTGACACAGACATTTTGAGCCAAAATATACAGTGTTTTGGAACCACTTTTAACTTATGGCTTTAGCTATTTCATTCTCACTTTTTGCTTAGAGAAAAAAAAAAGGCAAGCATACAGCCATTTAGTGGAAACAGAAGTGCTGGCAGTGGCAAAGAAATAAGATCATTTGTTAAGTCTTTAGAATGGAAGATGGTCCAATAGTCCCGAACACTACGCTCAGAGTATAAGCCAGGTTAAAGTGGGATGCATTTTGATTAAATTGATAACGATAGGGATGGCATTTTTGTAGTTATACCCTAATGCCACTAATATCTACAATGGTTTGGCAGATATTGTGTAAACCGTGTGAGTACTGTGTAAATTTTAATATAATCCCAAATCAAAGCAAGCAAACATTGTCTTAATTAGCATATGAATCAGTCTCTGTTAGAATTCACATTTATTTTCTTCACATGCAAAATTAATAACAGTCACGTGTGACGTCACGATCGCATTAATTGTCGCAGATGATGACTTTCAGGACCCTAAAATGTCGTTTTTACAAGTACATATACGGAGTTTTCATAAATAATTGTTTTTGGTGATGTAAAACTATGTTTTTATGTGGACACAAGGCCTAAACTCATAAAAATGTATTCGTTTTTCAGATACCCGGTTATGTGTGGACAAATAAAGACAGATTTTATTTTTTTTATCTTTCATCATAGTTCAAACAATCTCACGGGCCAGATGTGCCATGGGCTGCCTATTGCCAACCTATGCTATACATTATTCTTGAAGAAATAAAATCATGTTTATATAAAAAAAAACAACAACACATTTTTTATCATTGATTATTTAAGTAAAAATGTATACAATGGTACAGTGTTGAGGCTTGCTTTGTGTGTTGTATTTTGTTGTATTGTATTGTGTTGTCATAACATGCTCTGTTAAAAAAAGCCATTTTCTGTTTATTACTTAGTGTTTATCATGTTTTATTTTCAGTGCTTTTCATGTGTTTTATTAAAGTTATTATTTTAGGTGTTTCTGCTTTCACCATTATTAGATCTCATAGCTATTTCCCCAATTTTCATGTTTGAGCTTGTTTGCAAGAAGCACAGCAATTGACTGACGAGAGAGGGCTATGCTGAGTTTTGCAAGAAGCAAGAAATATATTAATTATTTTAATGGCATAAAAGTTTAATTATGTCAAATAATAAATCATAATGTTAAATAATAGAAAATGGGCACATAAAATTTAGGCAATAAAAAACACGTTTATCTATCGTCAGTTTGTGAGACAATGTCTGGCAGCATTTAAAGAACTCAGCAAATATCATTTAAAATGCCTTATGATGAAAGTTCATTATGGATGTCAGTGTAAAATAACCTAATGCTAACGCTTCTTTAAAAAGCTAGAGGCTTTGAGGACATTGAGGACAATTTATACAAGCACATGATTTCTATACTTGCAAAGTATTCTGTATCTATAATAAAAAAGCACATTAAGGTTAAAAGTAGTTGTTAATTTGTTGATTTAGGAGAAATTCCTAAACATACAGGGAATGTCAGGTCTAAGAACTACAATATTTAGTAATGCTGTGTGGATCGGAACATGAATGGCTTCTAGATTGTGTGAAAAGTGTGCTTACCTACAGCCTCTTGTTAATAAGTAATAGCTTTGGTATTGGATGGTTTAAAATAAATCCTCAGTAGGATTGTAGAACACCACCAAAATTCCACCTCGTGAAAATTGTTCTCATTGTTTAAGAGATATGGGCTTTCAAATTCATGAAAAAAGTTAATCCCGTATAAATATATGGTTCAGCTTTAACTTCAAATCTCACAGCTACACACCAACAGTGCACTTTATTTTTTTTATCTATTATTTGATCCTTTTTATAAGTGGATATTTGAATGGATCACAAATAACATACTAATGAGAACCTTTAATTTAGTCAACAGTAAAAATCTTACTTTGATAGGTTGAATGATACAAGACATAGAGTTCTCTCTTTTGTGTTGGAGTGTGTGTCTGTGTCTGTGGGTAACAAATAGGAAGAAAAATGACTGATGGAAATGTGTCAGACCCTAAATCTGACAGATTGAAAACAATAAAAACAATAAAAACATTTATATTGTTTTAGAGCTGTTTAAAAATATAGCACAGGCAGAATGCTGTTTTACGAGCCTCTGTTATACTTAGACATCACTATTTTATTTTTGAATGTTAAAGCTATAAAATAAAATGCCAAGCTTTATTTGCAACACCTATTATTCACATCAAATATTCATGTGCAGTGGCAGAAATCTTTAACCCACTCTGCTGAGTAGAACTCACTCAAAACAAATACACCTGTCTATTTTCCATCACTATAGATAAAGGAATAGGTTGAGATACGGATTAGGGATTCTGAATAATTTTCCTATATGTATGCTATTAAACTTAATTTAGTCTAAAGGCTTTAGAAAATAATGTAATTAGATGAGCCTGAATGTGACATTATTAAGGATATGAGCTTAAATCAAAGGCATTGTATTATACATGACTTTAAAAAAAATATAGCAATGTTTGAAAAATGTACTAATGCTGTTTTGTAAAAAGTCACTTATATAAAGGTTTAAAACCTTGTTTAATAATTTATACAAAAATCTGTATTTTACCCCCAAATTGGTGTTTTACTAGACACCGAGTCCCTAGTAGAAGATTAAGCGAAAAATAATGAATGAATGTACAAAATTTAAGAAGAAAGAAAGAGAGAGGGGAGCGAGAGAGAGAGAAATGATAAACATGATAATAATATTTTCTGTCTCTTATGTGATAAAGCACTTGTTTTGAACACTATGGGCTGTTTTTCAAATAATGACATCAGTTACCACCAAAATCATGACACAGGGGCCATAATATACAATAGCCACACAGGATCTATTTTTATTATTATTGTTATTATTTTTATAAATGACTTTACAGGAGACTAAATAAATGTTTGACAGCATTTATCACTGTCTGCATGAGCAATGAAACAATTGCTGCTTATTACTACAATAAGCCACTGGGAAGAAACAAAATATAGATTAATAAGTTAGTGTTTATATTTGGACTAAAATTATTATTTATAATAAAACAATGAACAAAATGAAACATAAAAAACAGATCCTTTATTTGCTGTATTATATGGAATATTATCGAAAAATACTAGCGATTCTTTCACTAAATGCATCCAAAACAGTGCCCTACCCTGCAGGCATGAGGCTGCCACTTTTTGAATCTGTTTTACCCAGTCTCCTGTCTGCTTACTAGGTTAGTGTGGGCATTGTGGTTTTTTTTCTGTTGACTAAACTGTAACTGTATGACTAAAGGGATATCATTTCTGTCAGTAAAAGTACAGAGACCTTTCGTTTACCAGCTTTTTTAACATATCATACATTTGAGCATAAAACACAAATGTTGCTCAGTAGTGAATTAAAGCTCTTTTAAGCCTCCATATAAAATGCATTAAATCCCAAAAAGTCAACTTTGATGGGGGCAGCATCAATTAGACACCAGTTTGTGAATGGGAGGCAGAGCCAAGAAACATGAGGCAGGTAATTGATTCACCTGCTGTGTCCTATGTTAACTGCTTCTGTGTGTCTATGAGGCAGATAAGAGAGGACCTCTCACAGAGAAGGAAAGACAAAAAGCCTCAGCACTGAGAGACATGGCATTAAAAACTGTGATTTATAACCGAGTATTTGTCTGCGGTTCTTTCAGCCAGCCCTGCATGATGAACCTTATTAATATTAATGGATTATGCTCTAGTGCCATATAAAAGTATTCATGTATTATGACTTAATGAGCTAACAGTAACATAAGAAAGTTTTGACTGGGACAACATTAAGCTAGTGTGACGAGATGTCCGCCATTGCCCGGTGGCTTAGTGGTTAGTATGTCTTTCAGAGTTGGATATCTTCAAATCCTGATCTGGGTTGAATTTCTATGTTCTCCCCTCATGTCCATGTGAGTTTTCTCAGGGTTATCTGGTTCCCACAGTCCAAAAACATGAATTCAGTTAAATTGGCTGCTTTAAATTGCTTCTATATAGTGTGTGTGTGTGTGTCACGATTGTGAAGCAGAACCTAAGTGGAAATGCTCTGGCGTAGAGGGTAGTCGGGATGCCAGGTAGCAGATAATAATGTTTATTAATGAAATAGTACAAACTACTCCCAACTGTGGGAACCGAACAACGTGTGACCAACAGTGAAGACATGCACTGAAACAAGTGAAACACAAAAAGTAAATGAAAAACACAGGAAACAAGCACACACACATTAAACAACAAAAACACTCAGTTAATTCACTAATGAAAACAAACCAATGAGCTAATGAACTAAGGAGTGACAGGGAAAGTGAAGCCGAGGGCATGGTGCAATGTGAGGTGCAGACGACACCCAACAGTGTGTGTGTGTGTGTGTGTGTGTGTGTGTGTACCCAGTGATTAAATTGGCACCTGTCCTAAGTGTATCTGCCCACCACCCAAAAACGTTCTTCCATGGATGGGCATGAATAATCCACCCCTAAGACCCTGGTATAGGATTAGAAGATTAGATGAGAATGTAGTGGCATGTTGCGAAATAATATATTTTGTTAATAAAGCTGTGACGCGGCGGCGTTGGGGGGAGTGGCGGTGCCGCGGCGCTGATCAGGGATGATTAGTGCACCTAAAGCGACTGTGTGCCACCATATAAGCTGCATTGTCTCACACTGCGAGGAGAGAGACCGACCACGGAGCTGGTGGGACGGAGGACCCAGCACGGCTACCACAAGATCTGTAAAAGGATTCTGTATGTAGTCATGTTGGGCCGTTAAATAAAGCCAGTTCTGTGTGTTAAACTCCTGTCTCCAGTCCTCATCCTTTCCACCCTGCGACAAAAGCATTTTCATATTTATGTTTCTATAATAACTTTGTGATTCATGTTTTTATGCGAGTTTAACATACTGAATTGTTCACCAGGAGTCAATAACTAAATTCCTTTCAAAGATGCTCCATCATGTTATTTTTGTGTGGACACTTACTGAAACTTGACAGTTATTATCTTGTTTAGATGTCTAGCTGCTGTCATAGTTGACTTATGTCTGCAATATTTGAGCACAATCCATTAGCACTTACCCAGTCCCCCAGCAACAATCACCCTTCCACCGAGGCATCCAGCTGCAAAATCAGCTCTCTTTTCCCGCATCCGTGAGCTCCTTGTAGGTTTTAACCAAACTCCTACAGTAGGGGTCAAAAAGACAAAGTCAGCACGCAGTTCTTTTGTTATGTGAAAGCTGTAGGATTAACATCACCTGCTAAAAGCTTTTTATGTAAAACTGCTTACATAATACTAAACATGGCACTGCTGATGAAATGAACTCATGAATTAGGTTTCATGAGAGTGTGCATGTGTATATGTACTGTATGTGTGCATGTCTGCAAACTCACTTCATAATGAGTGTAATAATACACAACAGAGAGAGCTGTTCTGCAATAGAGACAAAATGAGTCCCACCACATAATCATGATGTGCTCTCTTGCATAAAGTATTTTCGATAAACATCATGGAGGAACTCAGCAGGCTGTCTATTACTGTGTGACCTTATGGATACCCAGCTGTGGAGACTGGATCTGTCGTTTAATGTTTAACTGGAATGGTTATTTTTGTGCCACTCAACAAATTCTCCTTATTTTTAAAGTCACATAAAATTGTTTTAAAGAATTTCTTTTTAACTGATAATGTGGCGGTTAGCACGTTCGGGGATCCAGGTTTTACATTCCAATCTGGTTTGAGTTTCAATGTTCTATACAGGTTCAGGTGGGTTTCCTTCAGGTTCTCCAGTTTCTCCCAACAGTCCAAAAACATGGATTTGAGGTAAATTACCTGCTTTAAATAATGCCCCCTTATAATGTGAGTGAGTGTGAGTGAGAGTGTGCCCTGTGATGAATTAGCACCTGGGTCTATCTGCCCAGCGTCTGAAATGTTGTTTCTTAGATGTGAACCCCCAAGTGAGCCAGTACAGGATTAAGCAGAAGATAATGGATGGATGCAAGATATTGTGGCTTTGTGCGTTTTAAAATTAGCTTGATGGCATGAAAAATAAATTTCCAAACTCTTAGATAAATTGTAATGTATAATGATAAGTTCAAACTTGTGGTTTACCTCACAGTTTTAACCTGTTGTTTTTTTAAATGTGTATAAAGTGTTTTGAAATAAGAATCCATCCATCATTTACGTTCTGTACTTCTCACCTTTTTAAAATGAATGGATACTGGCTGTATTTGAAAGAGCACAACAGTGTCATACAGGCCCAATAAGACATTCCCACATGCAGTCTGCTTTAAAGAGATAAACATGTTACATCTGCCACCGCATGACCTTACTCTTAAAATTTCAATAACTTTTTAGACCAACCCTACATCTTTCCCTTACAGTAACATGGAAAAGAGATAGAAAACATAGCTGGGGTTTGTGTGCCTCACATGAGTGAGATGAGTCAACAATCCCCAGAGACAAAGAACATTTCTACACAGTGCAGCTATGCTGTGCTAGATTTTGTTTTTCCTCCGTTTCCTTTTTTCAATATTTGAAATTAATGTGTCAGTCAAAATATGTTATCAAGGTCCACGATCTACTACAAAAGTAGATGTGCCAGATGTGGTGAATTAAACACTAAATTGTCTTTGAAATTCAAAAGTGAAAACGGAGCTTTAAGAGGTGAGTTTCTATTATGCTTTTAATGTTGGGTCTCAAATTGTAAAGATAGTATTGTTTTTTGCATCATAAAGAGACTTAAACACACAAATGATACAGAACAGAATAGAGAAGCTAAGATTAACTGAGGAAAGGTGGAAGACTATAGGCTGCTGATAGTAAATGAAAGTGGGCAAAAAGCAGAGGGTTAAAATGAGAAAGCCTGGAGAGTTCTAACAGAAGTGCAAATGATAGACATTTTACATTTACCATATTTACAACTGGATTGTTACAACTTGGCTGAAAACCAGCCGTATGTGTGTGGTACACATTATTTGTGTGTGTGTGTGTGTGTGTGTGTGTGTGTGTGTGTGTGTGTGTGTGTGTGCATGCATGTGTATGGAGTAATAAATTTAATTTCACACTGGTTAATTAAATGGTTTAACATGCCTGATTTTAGATTTGCTGGTTTCTTGTTGTGAAGAATGGATGAATTTTTAAGAACCATGACAAGAGTTATATACAGTACTGTATATAAACACTGCTCAGAAAAATAAAGGGAACACAAATATAACACATCCTAGATCTTAATGAATAAAATATTTCTTTAGTAGATAGTGGAATGCATTGAGAACAAAATAATATAAAA
>JAOUQT010000016.1:6542960-6579756 GCA_025769995.1 Xyliphius kryptos | reverse complement strand
TCACAATCAGTGTTGCTTCCTAACTGGACAGGTTGGTTTCACAGAAGTGTGGTTGACTTGGAGTTACATTGTGTTGTGTAAGTGTTCCCTTCATTTTTTTGAGCAGTGTATAAAGCAAAATGTAAGTGAACACCCAAATATGACTTTTCCATGAGTGTGTTTGACATTTGATTTTAAAACCATGATCATAAATATGCCGTTCTTCTCTCCAGTTTGTGGTCTATTCATTCTTCACGCCTGCAAACATTTTATTGGAGAGCGGCAGTAACCATTTATTTACAAAGGAATGTTTGTAATAGCTGTGTATTTTAAAATATGTTTTAAGTGTTACCTTAGATTTAGATTTAGATTTTTAGCAGATTGGATTGATGTTACCACTGGATTTATGATAGATAGCTACAACTGACAGCCAGATACTTTGCAAAAATATAAATGAGCGAAACAAATAGTAATATTTTTTAATAAATGCAATATTGTAATTATTAATAAACTCAGGAAATCATAAAACTGCAGTTATTAAGCCATATTTAGAACTCTTATTTGTTCCTGTGTCTTCATGTAACGTCCCGATGGACACCATATTAAATCGCTGCTCTGTGGGAGCCGTAACATCTGTTGCAGATGGTACTTAAACTTTTTTTGCTCTTCATTTAGCAGTGAGAGGTCATTATGACTTTGGGGTTCAGGCCAATATCATGCTGAAAAATACATTTGGATCGAATCAGAAGCCTCCCCTGTTGTATTACACAATACAGAACAATTTCTCAGTTCTTAGCAGAATGAAAAGATATTTCTGAAGGTCACAGTTATATCTGTAATACCAAGCCCTTTTTACATGAACATTTCATAAACAATGTATGAACAGAAAAATACTAAGTCACTGTCTAAACCAGATCTCTAACAGGTGTTAACTATGACAGGTATGTGGTTAAAAAAAATACCATATACTTTTTTAAATAGTATGAAGTAATAAAATAGAAATATTCAAACCTGAAAAGCTGCCTCTATACTAAAACTATTATACAAAACCAAAAAAAATAAACAGGAAAGTAATTTTAGCAGATGGATTTAAGTTAATGAATTGTCTTTATTGTTAAAAAATAATCTAAAAATAACCGTGTCTTGTTAAACATAACATGTTTTATCAGGCATCTATAACAAGGCAGTCTAAAGTTCATTGTATTGCATGTTTGGAAGGAGTCCAGTTTTAATCATCCAGCTGGCAAAGCATAGCCACTCCCCTCTTGATCCAGTGCTGAGGACGCTTGTTGGTAGGAAGTATCATTGAAATGACAAAGTTAGTGGAGTGACCAGTGGTGGACAGAGTGCCCTTGCGTTCACTGGTCTTATAGAGAGGACATATGTATATGCTCTGGTTCTGGCTTGTATCTTGTTTTTTTGCTGGAATAAAAAATATATATACAGTCACATTTTCAAAACTAAACATTAATATTCTGTATAACAAGATCATAACAGTCATTGTGTTTGAAGTATCTGTGTTTAACTCACTTGGCTTTATCCAGATGATTGGCATTGAGTCAAAAAGTACTTTAGGGTTTTGTTCAGCTAAGGCACCACTGCATGTAAAAAAAAAAATAACTTAATGTTAAAAACTTAATGCTAAAAAAGTGACACATATGTAGATACCGTTCATCAATTAGACCAGAAATAAGTAAAACGCATGGGGAAATTTTCATTCTGACTGAAATTTTTAGGTTTTTTGAATATATTAAGTTGTGAGCCAAGTGCTTATTTGGAATCTGCAAATAAAACAAGAAAACTGCTTACATCACATGTTATTAGTATTATAAATGTGTTGTTTTATTAAACATTTTTTTTTAATTATGTATAATTAGTTAAGAGCAGCATGGTGGTTTAGTAGTTAGCACGTTCGCCTCTCAGCGCTGTTGTGCATCAGGGTATGTAATTATAATTTAGTCAGGTCAAAATCAAGCATTTGATTGACATATTTTCTTTTTTTAAAGATATTCCTATTTCTTTGTTTAGACATTGTAGTAATTTCCTTTTTTTGAACAAACCTTGTCTTGTCCCATCGTGCTCCATCCAGAAAAAGGCCATAAGTGTAAACTCCATCCTCTGGAGAAGTAGTGGAGGTGTCAAAAGCCATGACCTGTGTAATACAGTCAAAGAAAATAAAGCATTTTTGGATGTTTTTCATGCAATATTGGTATAATTAAACATTTTATAAATTTAAGTATATACACTGTCTGGCAAGAACACAAGTTTGGAACTACACTAATTGCTTATGTTACAAATAACAATTGACAGTTTGTTTTGACCTAACAATATGATTGTTTAGAAATGCAGCTCCTGTGATGGGATAGGAATCATAGCCTTTTTTACATGAAAACTGTATTACTACTTTACATTTCAGTGAAATATATTATGTTATCTTGCAGACAATTCTAAAGCGACTTACAAGTATTCCAACTTGATGGCTGGGGTTAGAGTTGAAGGCTCAGCCATGATACAGCACCCCGGGAGCAATGAGGGTTAAGGGCCTTGCTCAAGGGCCCAAACCAGCTACTTTTGAGGAACCTTAAATCTGAATCTCAAACCTTCAGATTAAACATCCCAACATCTTAACCATTGAGCTATCATGGCCAGTAAATATATTCCAATGCTGATCATTGGAAAAATTCTTGAGAAGTTAAACTACTTTTAAAGCTTGGCCTTTCATAACTATGTTTGTGAATAAGATTAAACTATGTTTCCACACATTTGAACTGTGCTCCTTTTCTCCAAACCATTTAAAAATTCTACACGAAGAAATTTGTGAACAATTACTTTGAATTAAATAGATTTTTCACAGTAGCAGAAACTTTAACTAGGGATTCCCACAACTCTTAAATGTCTCTGCTGTGATAGATAAAAATAATAAAATTGACATTGGCTATACATTTACTTTAATTCATTTAGTGGACGCTTTTATCCAAAGCGACTTAAAAATTAGAAAACAACACAAGTCAGTAGTTTTAAGAAAAACAGCTAAACTGCAGTACCATCAAGCCTGTGCACTACTCGATCTGGCTGGTTTTTTTTTTGGTTGTATTTTTTTAGTAAGTGTCTGTGGAAGAGGTGTTTTTTGAGAAGTTTCTTGAAAATGTTGAATGATTCAGCCTTACGGATGTTGTTGGGAATGTCGTTACACCATTTAGCAGTGGTGGAAGAAATGGAGTTAGAATTAGCGCCTCGGTGAGTTGGAATTACCAGTCGACAGATAGATATAACATGTAATAGTGTGCAACATTTCATAAAACAGTGGTTATACCTCATAATCAAAGCCGAGAAGGTCAATAGGAATATGGTATTTCCGAGCGTAGTTTTGCATGGCTCCTGTTAGGAAGGCTTGGGTAAAGAAGAAGCCAGACAGCCAAAAAGCATGAGGTTTGTTGGTGTTATACCATTCCTAGGTAAACGAAAAAGTTTATTTATTATTATTAACAGATTTAAATGTATACAACAAAACAACATGGTACAAAAGTCTAAGATCAGTAGTAACATATTTTTTACCAAATATGAAACGGTGATTTTTATTTTGGAATTGAACCTTTATGTAAAAGACAAAAGAACAAAGAAAAGATCACGGTTGCGATAAGGTTCTCCATGCTCCTTCAGTCAGCGAAAATTCCATTACAATGAACCCAAGGCTGGTAATCACTGCTGGAAGACAAAAAGTGACTTACAAGTACCCGATTTTAATTGTTGGGATCAGAACACAGGGTTACATAGAGTCCCTGGAGCAATGAGGGTTAAGGGTCTTGCTCAAGGACCCACATTGGTACCTTCATTGGCCTGGGATTTGAACCCACAACCCTGAGATTGCTAGCCGAACACCCTACCCACTGAGCCACCACACCCTGCACAATACACCAAGCATGTACCCATGTAAACAAATGATGAGGAAAATCAGTGTCCCTCAACACATTCTGCACCTGCATCAAGAAATGACAATATATTATGTAAAGCAAATGTTTTACTTTTGTATTAGCTTTGCTTAAGAGATGCAATGCAGGCATTCTATATGGCAAACTAGAAAGAGTCTGAAAAACAATGGAAATGTGTTCTGTGGTCATACTATCCCTATGTTTAAGCTTTTCGAAAAGTTATTGAAATATATGGTTAACATTCCTCTGTCTCATCTATTTAGGTGTTGCTGGCATCAATCTCTACATTTGATTGTATTTAACAAATAGATTTAAGTTTATATTAGCAAACACTGAAAATCCCTTTTGTCTGTAACATAAAAAAATCAAGTAAATTAACAAATTATAGATTTCAGTTTATCACAATTTAAAATGGTGTGCTTATTGGAATTAGGACAGTAGCCATATTTAGAAGTAGTATTATTACTATGGTAATAAAATAGGGTTTTTTTTGTTTTGTTTTTGCAAAATTCACTGATTTAAATATCCAGCATGAATCTTACAAAGACCACTATAAATGCTAAATTTGGGTCAGGTGACTGACTATTAAGGACAGTCACTATACCTGTTTGTTATAAATCAGTTGTGGCAAATATTAAGCTTTATTTAACTTATAATAGAGAACATTTTTAAAATGCAAAACAGAAGATTTTTATTAGAAAAAAGAAAAAGGGGGTTTATTCCAACCTGAAGAAATTTGAGTCGCCCAAGCAAGTCAGAAATGTAGCTTCCTAAAGGTTTAAGACTAGGGTAGGAGCGCTTAGCCCACTTCTCTGGTACTTTTCCGACAATCAGGCTGCTCACTATAGCCTCCAGGTCTGAATCCATTATGACCAGTCCCTTAATTGCTTTGATCAGATTCTGTAAACTCACACGAATGGTGTTGCACAAACTGTAAAAAAAGACAAAAATAAGCAATGTGATATAATAATAAGATCTTGGTCTACTAAAGACAGCTTGTTTTATTACAAAAAAATACTAAATTGATTAAAAAGCCAAACTTTGTCATGATCAGTGGATGATTCAGTCCTAAGTCCAATTCTCATAAAAAAGGGCCCATATACTGTTTTTTACACATAAATGTTTTTGTTTTGTAAATCATGTACATGGTGTGCTGTTTTGTTTAGTGTGTGAAATGTCTTTCGGCTATTAATGTTTGTTTTACAAAGTGATTTACTTATTATATCGCTCCATCTCCTGTACAAGCACTGTGTTCATGCTCTCTTCATATCGAACTGGAAATTTGTTGAGGGCATCCTCGATGTTAAAGTTTCCTGGAAGCTACACACAAAACGAGCACTAAGGCAATTGTTCAAGCACATGGTGTTCACATTTTGTTGAGTAAACTAAATAAGATGCTTTTCTTTACCAAACATACATTCAATATACTGTACATACAAGTTTACTGACATTACATTTGGTCATTTAACAGACACTTTTATCCATTATAACTTACAACTTGCCCAACTTGATTGGGATCACAACACATGGTTTGCCATAATACAGCACAGTAATGAGTGTTAAAGGTTTTGCCTAAAGACCCACATTGGTAACTTAAGTGTACTAGGTTACCTTAGATAAGATGTCACTGGCAATTTCCAGCAAGTTACTGTCACCTCCTGAGGTACTTCCTCCTTTAGTACCTCCTTGGGTCAAAAGCAAGGAGTCAAACAGGAGTTTGGTTTGCTGCAGGTCTTTAGAGATATCCACATTCTCGTGCATACCAAAGATCTCAGGATGCTGGGTAGAGGGAAGATTCTGCAAATGCACATAGAACTGTATTACTAATACACATCGAAAGGTTAAACCCACACACACAGATGTCAAACGTTGAGGATCGTTAGTGGCTGAATGGTTCTTAGACCACATGAGTGTTTAAAATTCAACATTAAGTGAGTGTGTGTGTGTGTGTGTGTGTGTGTGTGTGTGTGTGTGTGTGTGTGTGTGTGTGTGTGGTTTATTCAGAAACAGCTGAACAGAACAGTAAGAACAGCAGGGACAATGCGCCGGTTCACTTTTATCTCCGCTGAAGGTCAAGGGTCAGCATTATACAGGTTGGCTAACTAAAAATTATGAACAAGAAAAGTGTGAGTATTTACAGCACTCAATATTTAGTTAGGGTTCCTTTGGCCTGGATTACTGCAGCAATGTGAACTAGCATGCAGTCGATCAGTCTGTGGCATTGCTCAGGGGTTATGAGCCCTAGTTGCTTTGATAGTAGCCTTCAGCTCTTCTGAATTGTTGGGTCTGGTGTATCTCATCTTCCTCTTTACAAGTTTGCTGGCCAATTAAGAACATGGACATCGTGGCCCTTAAACCAGGTACTGGTAGCTTTGGCACTGTGTGCAGGAGCCAAGTTCTGTTAGCAAATGGAAACTTCAACTGCCTCTTATTCAAGAGTGGCTTGACACAAGGGATGTCACAGCTGAAACCTATGCCTTACATACATCAGTGCGTGGTGGTTCTTGAAGCACTGACTCAAGCTGCAGTCCACTCTTTGTGAATCTCCCCCACATTTTTGAATGGGTTTTGTTTCACAATCCCTATTGTTTGCACTTTTTTTTGCCCACACCTTTTCCTTCCTGTGGTCTCTCTTATTAATATGCTTGAACACAGCCGTCTATGAATAGCCAGCCTCTTTTGCAATCTTTAGCATTTTTAATCATCAAAACTTAAAGAAATAAACATTTGAAATAGGTCATATATATATATTTTTGAATAGAATTACTGAAATAAAAATAAACTTTTTCATTTTATCCTAATTTTACGACCAGCACTTGTATCTGAAAAGCACCTAGTATTATTATAAACCCTGACTACCATGTCCATGTCTATTTTCACTCTTTATCTACATCAAGAGGGAGATGCAGAGTTGTTGTACCACAACCAACAAGCGTTTACAAAACTTGTCCTAAAATTATAAGGATGATGAATTTTATTGCCTTACTGGATCATTGACCCTTTCATAGTAAAAACACTACTGCTGTCTCTTTTGACTCTGATTCTGGCTTTGCAGTATTTGCAGTACATGTTGCCGATTCTTTCAAATGGCACTAAAATATCTTAATGGAAAAAAAAATTCTGGACATGTGTGGGTGTTTGTGTGTGTGTATTTAGGCATGACTGTATGTACACACCCTAATAAATTCCACATATATTTCATAATCAGACTTTGGAGGTGCATAGTATTTGCCACTAGGTGAAAAGGAATAACGAGGATTCTCAATGATGTCTTTGTTGTAGAAGTCGGCCAAAATGGTCAGGAGGAGACGACGGTCCCAGTCATCTGTCACCCGGCCACCATAGTTACATTCACCAGTCAGATATGAAATGGCTTCAAAGGGAACCTCCTCATATTCATTTACAAAAAGCTGTGACGAAGAATAAAAAAAGACTGAATTAGCAAACAATATCTACGCAAGCCTACTATACTACTATGCAAACTACTTATATTTTTAATGCAGCCTTAATATTTCTCACCTGTAACTGCCTCACACTAATACGCAGATCCGATTCATTAAAGCCATATGGAATATTCCAACCAAGAGGTCCAAACTTCTTTCTTTCTTGAACAAGAGCATGAAAAAAGCAAACCCCATATAAAAGCTTTTCCCAAACCTATAAACAAAAAAGTGGATTAAGATGTGGAAAATAAGAGCGCCATAAGCATTATTAAATTAATGACCAATGCATTTTCTATTTACAAGCTCTTTGTTTGCACATGCTGTGAAAAACGTGGGATCGGAGATGGGATCAGAGAGATACGACTGCAGCAAGTTCAGTCTCAGGCCTGTGGGAGGCTCATTTGTCATCTTTACTCCATTCTGCAAAATGGTCACTGGAAACTGAATCAGAAAATACAGTTATAAGCAACATTGTAGCTTATGTATAGCTATAACACTGCTTTTATATAGAAGTGTAAATGTGTGTGGGGGGTGGTGTTTTATCTATTTTTTTGCTGTGTACAAATACATTTTAGTAGCCTGGCCATGGGTGTAAGTTACTTAATACATGTTTAATAATAACTGGCAGCATCATGAAGTGATTGTTCACATACTTGCCATTACACAAGAAGTAGTACACAAAAAAGCCACCAGAGGGCACACCAAAAAAAAACATTTAGGAGTGTATATGATGTAACAATGTTGTAAAAACTACCATAGTAATAGTATTTTGTTAAATAAAGGTTTATGTGTGCATATTGCATCTGGTAAACATGCAGTGTTCATTTCTGAGGAAAAGCAACTACTGTAAGTATGTAAGGCAGTCGCCTATGAAGTGAGAGAAATGATTTTTCGATTTTCCTGTGTGTCCTGGATATACAGTGGAATCGACATCTGTATATGTCTACATACATACATGCACAGGTCTACAATGTCATTATGTGAACAGGAATGCATGGGTAAAAGTAATTATATCTCTGGCATAAGAAGGAACAGACAAGTACCATGGGAGAGGGGTAGCTGGTGAGCCACAAGCGGAAGTCTGCATGGCATGTGTCTGGCTTAAAATCTTCACAAATCTTCTCAAGTGTGACCATCCATGACACTGCCAGGTGGCAATTCTGCAGACACACCCAAGTGCCTTCCGTCATGGCCGATTGGATCATTTTAACCGCTATAGGACCCTGACCTTGGCCCAGAGAAATCGACTTAAATTTAGTATCACTCATGTTGTTGTCATTTGCGAACTTTAATAAACCTGTAGAAAAAAAAAATCATAGTTCAGATGTAAGTGATGAACCAAAACTGAATAATACTGATGACAGTAGTGAACTCACCTGCCATAGGATCAGCTCCAGGAGAGAGAACAAACACCAGTGGTATAGTTGAGTTGGAGTCACTGTAGCTCCTGCTCAGATCAAATGGTGGTGGCTCAACAAACTTTTTGCCCAATTTGTCAGTAACATAATTAGCAATGGCTGGTTCAATCTATAAAGTAAAAAAAGCTGCCATTAAGAAAATATTGTTTTCAAATTTCTGTTGCAATTATTAATAACTGTGGATACAATCAAAATCCTCATTGATTCATTTGTTTTACTTAGTTTCATTGTTACAGGGAAAACAGTTTCAAATTCTGTGGCAATTTTGTGACATGGGTGTATCAGCACGTCTGCCTCTCAGGGTTGCGGATCACGGTTTGAATAATCTGGGTGAAGTTTACATGTTCTCCAGGTTAAAACATGGATTCAGGGTGAATTGGCACTAAATTGCCCTCATGTAAATTGCCCCTAAATAGTGTGTCCTGTCCTGGGCGTATCCGCCCAGCACACGAACCCAACCCAGCCCTTGCCAGCCCCCTTCCCAGATTCCCACCAGGTTGTGCAAAAATGTACATTTTTATTCTATGGCACATTAAAGAGAAAATGAGTAAAGATATTTTCATGCAAATCATTGGCACACAGGTACTTCAAAAAAAAAAAATCCCATTTTACCTTGTCTGGTCTGAGACACCGGTAGATAATCATTTTCTGAAAGTCACCAAGTGAGTCGCACCATGGTTTTGGCAGGGAAACGTTGTAAGGTTCCTTGCTGTCATAAATTGGCAAGAAGTCATTAGATGCTTCAGTAAAACTCTCCCTACAGTTATGAAGAAAAACAACATAATTAAAAATAATAATGAAAAAAATTATATATTTTAAAGCTTATTAGAAATAAACTAAAATCCTGACTTGAGGCCCTTTAGACCAGGTAGGTCACTGGCTCTGCAGATCTCATCCCAGCTCTTATCCTGCAGCCAGCTGGGGTCAGGATTGGGTTCATTATTTTGCAGGCCTACGCCACCAGTGAGCAGGAACATGAATTCTGAAAAATCAATCTCCTTCTCCGCCCTAACATGTATAAATAGTTAAAATAATACAGGTTTTATTTTTACTATTTAAAAATACATGTTAAAAAAAAGTAAATTAAGAAATTCTTAACTGACTTACATGAGCAAGTTGGAGCAAAGGAGGAAGGAGAAAAGCAATTTGTCCTTTTCAAAGAGTGAGCGGCACACATTGCAGTACAGATTGTAAGTAAAATGGTCAATCAGGTACCGAAGTCGCTTTTTTAGAGTCTTTGACTTTTTACTAAAACAAACGGAGTAAAAACAAATGAACAAAATGTACAGATGGGATGAGCAGTACTGAATTGTCTTGATCTTTAAATAACGTCATGGCCAACTAACTCAATTGTGTTACATGTAGCCATGTGGCGGTTTCGAAAAAAAATAAAGATTATTAAATCGCCACGATCAATTGGCATATTAACAATTCTAGCAGGAACTTGGTATGTTATACATCATCGGTATGTGATATAATGGTGTATTACCTGTTCTGTATTGAGTTTATATATAGGTTGACAAACCAGCTGAGTGAGTACTGGTACATTGGGTCAATGTTGGCCAGGTCTGCAATACTGAAAAATAGGATGGAGGAGTGCCTGGCAATTTCTCTATAACCCTCTCGTGATTCTGCTATTTTAATCTCTGTCTTTTCAGCAACCTAAGATGTAAAAAAGGATATTGTTTAATTCACATCATTTTCTACTTACAATAATATCTTTGACTTTATTTACTGTCTCTTAACCTGCTGTTTCTGAGAGATCTCATTGGACATTATTTTTGCAGAGTCCAGGATCTGGATAGCACTCTCATCCTCCAGGATGTTCCCCTTTGAGGACTGCAGAGTTTCCAGGATTTTGTCCTCAGTTTCTTTGAGCTGTTTCTTATTGGCAGCAGATTGCAGAATCAGGGCAATTCTCTCTTCTTCCAACTCTGGACTAAAAGCCAGAAGTTATGTACAATATTGAAATATATTAATTGCTATTCTGATGCTTTAATTATACTTTTAAATTGCTGATTTGTGTGTATAAATAAACACATTCAATCATTCAATCACTTATTAAGATAAAGCCCAGGCTTAGTGCTTAGCCCTCCCAGATTCCTGGTAGAATTCCAATCTGGGTGGAGTTTCCATGTCCGCCCCATGTCTTCGTGGGTTTCCTCTGGGTTCTCCAGTTTCCTCTCACACTCCAAAAACATGGATCCAAGGTAAATTGTCTGCTCTAAATTGCCTCTATAGTCTGTGTGTGTGTGTGTGTGTGTGCCCAGCGATGGATGTGCCCGCGACCCTCATAGAGGATTATGTGAAAGATAATGATTAAATTAACGAATAAAGCTTTTAGACTGCTATAGCGACGCTGGGGGAGGGAAAAGCAGAATTAAATTAAAGGTGATGGACTGTAAGATAATATAACCAAATTTTTGCTAATAATCAATGTGAAGCGTTGGGGCTGGATATGCAGTGGGAAGAGTGAAACGCAGAAACTACAGGAACATGATGATTTGATTTAATGTATTCTGTAAATCAAGTCCGATCCTGTGCTTGCTAAACCCTGTTCCCCAATGTGACACAGTCACATCCAAATTTTTGACCAATTATACCAAAAACACTGTGAGAAGTTTAAGCTGCAAAAGCCAACATCTGTCATGATATGGGTTGCACTAGTTCCCACCGCATGCATGACTTCCACGTTATGAGATACCATTGACCTAGACTCTTAAGGATTTAGAGGATTTAAAGATGTAGGATGCCGACAAAGCATTTGTTTCTGGGAAGTTTATGGACAATGAATAGCAGGACAAAGTCTGGCATTAAGCTGTAGATCTATATTTGAAAATGTTTATGCATTTATTGAATACAATTAATTTTGTCGGGCGGCACAGTGGCTTAGTGGTTAGCACGTTTACCTCTCAGCGTTGGGGATTCAGGTTCAAATCCCAAGTTTTCATATTCTCCCCGTGTCCACATGAGTTTCCTCCGGGTTCTCTGGTTTCCTCCCACAGTCCAAAAACATGGATTTAAGGTAAATTGGCTCCTTTCAATTGCCCTATATAGTCTCAGTGAGTGTGCCCAGGGATAGACTGACACAACCCTTACATATTTGGCATGAGAAACACAGACTGTGGGGACAATTTAACGTTGCCAATTCACCTTAAACTGTGGAAGGAAACCAGAGAACCCAGAGAAAACCCACTCAGACACGGGGAGAACATGGAAACTCCACCCAGATCGGGATTTCAAGCGGGAATCCCCAGCGCTAAGAGCTAAACATGCTAAGTCACCATGCCGCCCATAAACAAGCTAACACTTACATACAAAACAAAGCCACCATCAAACCTTTGTTAAGTCAGTACTACATACTTGCATAATATGACATTATCACGATACTTTTGTTCAGTGTATCATTATGCGTTGTGTGTGTTTCAAACCTCTCCTTGGCCACCACAATGCCTAGCAGCTGGTCTTCCAAACCCTCTGGAGTAATCATGAAGTTAAGCAGGGACACTTTGGTTGCCAGCTCTGGTAAATAATGAGGGTTCCGCAGCTTTGTGGTGATGTAAAAACGGAACTCGTACGAGTACTCAATCACGTTTTCCCCAAGTCTGATACAGTCTACACCAGCTGATCAGAGAGACAAAAAATATTTAGAATTTCATTTTTATTACAGCGCCTGATTTTATTATCAACTCTTTCTTTATAATAGTTGCCATCAGTTAGATAAATAATTTAGCTTTGTTTGAGTAGATTTAAATAGCACCATGCCTATGTGCATGATTTTTACTTAATTGCTTTTAACTGTCTTACCTAATACTGCAGCTCAGCTGGTTCTGGTTATTTTATTTGTAAATTGCTTTGGATAAAAGCATCTGCTAAATGTCTAAATGTAATGTAAATGTTATTTCCCAGTACCTTTTTTAAATATCTGTTTCAGCAGAAGGGGCTCTATTGAGGGATCCAGTTCTTCTCCAACATTCTCTAGCAACACTGGAGTGCCAAACTGAATACAGTTCTCCAAGGTTCTCATAAAGTCTCCATCGGTAAGCTTTATCACATTCAAATTGTTGTCTCTCTCTGAGTTTTTCACCCATTTGTTGGCCTGACCCTGAGGGTCAATCATTAGTGGCCTGCAAATATATACATGTGCTTTAAAGCAGCCATGCTATTTAACGATCCATGATAAATAAAGAGTGTATTTGATAAGAATTACCATCTTCTGGAGTTGCTCACTATGACTCCATTGTCAATAGAGAAGCTGTCAGTAGGTAGTCCTGCAATGTTCCAGGCCCGGATCTTAATTGGATCTCCTAAGGTTTTACTCAGTGAGAAGCTATCTGAGGATGGGATCTTCTTAGACTGAAAACAAACACAAACTCTACTGCATCTTTGCATTTTACAGGTGATGGGCAGAGCCCAAAAATGTATATTAATAATTAATAATTTTTTCCTTCTAATCAATAAAAGAAAAAGGCTTGTGGTTAAGGAACCAGCCTTAAGATCCCCAGTTCAGTCAAGTATGCTACTCCAACTGCTCCCCGAGATCTGTGTTTAGGGCGCCCACTACTCTGGGCACGTGTGTGTGTGTGTGTGTGTGTGTGTGTGTGTGTGTGTGTGTGTGTGTGTGTGTGTGTTTCAATGTACAGATAAGATTAAATGTGTGGAATATGTTCCTCTGTGAGCAAGTACAGTAAGCTAAATAGATCATATTATCACTTAGTAAAATTAGACAAAAATCAAACAAGGTAATTTTTATTTGGTTCAAGTAAAATTATGTTATGCTGTAACCATACTATTACACTGCAAATATTATGAATAAAACTTTTTTCTTCATCTTTTGGCCTTTACACCGGATGCCATCACCCTCTACCAGGCTTGAGAAAGACAGACTATGGGGACAATTTAGGTCAGCTGATTCACCTTAAAGCCATGTTTTTGGACTGTGGGTGGAAACCGGAGAACCCAGAGAAAACTCATGTGGACATGAGGAGATATATGACATTAGAACATGGAAACTCCAGCCAGATCAAGATTTAAACTGGATAGCTGAGAGTCAAACGTTCTAACTAGTAAGCCACTCTTACTTCAATATCTGAAAACAATGAAACTGACAGCTAAGATAAAAAAAATCTGGCGTCATCAAACAAAAAACAAACAGGTAACCCATACAGAGCTAAAACCCCAACACCATCTAGTCAGTCTTAAATAATAAAAAGACACAAACCAAAAAAAACGAAGTCTACAGAATGACGGTAGTAAGTTCTCTTTAAGGACTGAACCAAGCAAAGCAAAATGACAACATGATCTAATAACCTTTGCTTGCACACAGAGAATTTGTTCCCCACATTTAACTCATCCGTGCTGTGACACACACACATATACACACACTGAGTGAAGTAAGTGCCTGGAGTGGTGGGCATCCTTGTACCCTGCACCTGGGGAGCAATTGGCATTAACCAGAAGCCTATGACTGCCCTTGAAGACAGCTGTGTACCATAACAAAACTGCTCATCAGTGGATCCCAAAGAATTTGTTTTGTTTTTAGGGTACACTATTTGGACAACATGCTCATTATTGAATTCAGATGTTTCTTTAAGTTTCGTTGCAACTGGTCCATTAAACATTGAAATAGCCATGCAATTTTAAAATTGTTTGCTTCCAACTTTGTGAGAACAGTTTGGGAAAGCTTATTTTCTGTTTTAGCATGACTATATGTTGAAAATAATGCAAATTTAAAGTAATTGTATTAATTTAGCTGTTTAGAATGTTGACGGATAAGCACAGAAATGGTTAAAATGAGCTGCAATGTAAAAAAAAAAAAAAAAACAATGAATAAGGTGCCAGGAGAGGAACTGTAGCATAGTGAAAGGAAGTAGGGAGTGGATTATGAATAAGTCTGGATGGCTTGATCTGTTATAGAAGAGTATCTGCCGGTGTAAGAGGTAAACTTTACGGGAAAGTAGTGATGGCAACAAAGTTGTATGGTTTAGAGATGGTGGCACTGACCGAAAGGCAGTAGTGGGACCTAACAGAGGCAGAGATGAGCATGTAGCATTTATCACTGGGAGTTACGAGGATGGACAAGATTAGGAATTTGCTTATTAGCGGAACACTACAGGATGTTTTGAAGACAAAGTTAAAGAGGTATGCTGGGGGTGATTTTGTCATGAACAAATGAGGAATGAGGTTTATTTTGGCAGAAGGGTGCTGAGCATTAAGCTGCCAGGCAGGAAGACAAGAGAAAGGCCAAAGAGGAGGTTTGATGGATGTGGTAAAGGAGGACATGCAGGTAGCTTGGCAGAGGGGGATGCTTAGGATATGGCAAGATAAAGAATAATGATAAAATGACACCTTAAAATGGAAACAGTGTAATAATTAAGTTTAATTCACTTTAATTTACTGATCTGAGTGATCTAAAATTTTTGAATGTACTGGTAACTAAGATTAAAAAAATAATATATAAGGACATTTGATTTACATGTTGTCCAAAATAAAACCAGCAGAGGTACAAGGAAATCCTTTGCATATTCTTCAGCTGTCATATGATAATAATATTGGATTTGTCCTTTATTTGTCCTTTTAAAAATATATTTAACCTTATATGGTATTTTTTGCATGCTGTACCTTACACATCTTCGTCCAGTCTTTGATGCAGTCTTGACGGAAACTAGCAGTGAAGGCTCCTAAATAAGCGATGACACCAGCAGATATTAGCACATCGCCTGTCAAATTGTCATACGTGTTCTGAAGCACATCTGCAGCTTTTGACCACCTGAATGACAGAAACCAGGTTTTAAGTATTCCAGCGGGACCCGGTGTTATGTGCCTTGTCTTTAAATTTGTTAGTAATAGAAATGTCTTGTCAACCTGGTTTTTTCTCCTCCTAAGCTCCCAATGAGTTTTTCAGCTCTCTCCAGCTTGCGAGCACAATTATCCACCATGTATTCCAGATTTGCCTTTTCCTCAGTCTTTTGTTTAAATTCCTCTTTTAGGGAAGCCAGTCTGTCTTCCACCTCTTTCAGTTCTCCTCTTTTCTGATCCAACAGTGCATTAGTTGCAGCTAGAGACTGCTCCGCCAACAACAGGTTAGCCTTCTTGGGAGCAACTACCTAAGAGATTGGCATAAGTGAAGTCCTAAATTAATATTTGTCCCAAATTTAAACTGATGTAATTAGACAAGTTAGGAAATTTAACTAGACCAGACTTGTTTTTAAATTAACAAACAGAATAAAAATAGAGATAACAAAAAAAAAATAATAATCTAAATCACAAATGCTTTATTTTATACCTTTGCGACTCTGTCATAAACCTCCATTGCAGTGATCCATTTGCAGAGACCTTCAGCTGCAGAGGAGGCCTTGACCACTTTGGTCGGATCAAAGTCAGGATTTGTCATATACTCAGTACGGATTTTTTGCATAACCGGTGCCTGCGACCAACAAATACATTGACAAGATATGTCAAATTACATTTAATTAATGTAACAGTATACAAAACATTGATTTTTATAAATCACCAGTGGAAATCCTTATGCTGTGCTATGGTGGAGAAATTTTAAACTAATATGTAATTAATATGAACATATTATTATAAAGTGACATTTGTGGAAATTAAAAATCTTAAATGATTATGTGGAATAAATATAGTGTGAGCTTCCAAGGACATGGTAGGTAATCACGTTTCCAAGTTTAAACTTTGTAGGTACTTATGAAGACCACGATGTGACAGTGGAGGGGTCTTGCGTTCGATGCCGACATTGAACGAACCATTGATATTAAAAAAGTGAGAAGCAGTTATTTTTTTCAACAGCATAATAAATAATTATTAAATATAATAGGGAATGAAGGAGTCAAGTTTGTGGCAGGGTCTTACTTGGACATGATGGGGAATCACAATGCCAAGTTTTAGCCTTGTAAATCAGAATCAGACTTTTTATTTTGCCAAGTATGTTACACACACAAGGAATTTGGTTTTGGTATGATGGTGTCTGTCAATTTATATTACAATAAACCTCACTGTACAGTGTGTAAAATATATAAAGGTATAATAAAGATGATTTGTGCATCATGCAAATCAATAAAGTGCAACATGCAGTGACATCTGTATGTACAGAATGCTTGGGAAGTGGGAGAATTAGAGATGAGTGAGTGAATTAGTGAGGGCTTTGGCATTTATAGGCATAACTACTTACAGGAATGTTGTCACGGTCATATTCTTTTAAGTCTCTTAGGAAATTCATGTCGCCCAACAGTTTCTTGCTGGGACCCCAGTAATCGAAAATCTGAACATAACATGGTATGTTATTTATATTTAAAGTAAAAAAACAGCTTTAAATAACGTTATTGAATCCAAGTGTTCACCTTCTGCCCTGTTCCTGCTGGATCATTGATCTTCTCTGGTTTGATTTCTTTCATTACACAAACAGCTGACATGACAAGCTTGACTCCAGACGGAGGGTTTTTCATTGACTTGACAATTGTAACGTCGGAGGGCTAAAAAATTAAGGTAAATTAAGATATATTAAACTTGAAATAAAAGTCAAAATCAAATATTATTTCACATAGCTTTTTTAAATAATGTTGAAATTGTGCTTGTTGATGGTCTGTGTAAAAATGGTGTTTTATGTTCACACAGGCAACGAATGTCATACCATCTAAAATCTGACAGGGGGTCAGCTTTATATCAACTTTGTTAGGAATTGTGTCAGAATGAAGGTGCCATGATGAAGTTTAACAATTATTGTGTGATCACTGTGTAAAAGTATTTAAAAACCCATACTTTGCCAGATTATATATACAATGGTACTAAAGTATTAATATTTAAATTTCTGCATTACATTTTAAACAAAGTTATATAAGTAGCTAAAGATAACCCGTTCAAACTAATTAAACAAAATATTAGACTATTTGAAGGTGAGTGGGTGTGTGTGTGTGAGTGGGTTTTTCTGCTAGAACTTATGGGTTGGTAAAAACCTTATTTCATTTTACTCTTTACAGAGGAGAGAACACCACTAGCCAGAAAAATGCGTATACCTTCAGGGTATCAAGAGCAGAGAGAGCTGCTTGTAGTGCAGGAATGGCCTCTGCAAGGTCTGTTTCACATTCATTCTTTAATGCCGCAGCTTCATTTGCTTTCAGAGTGGCTGCTTCCTCATCTACACGGACAACTTTACTTTTGGCTTCTACCTGCACTGACTCCACCTCTATTTCCTACAATACAGTAGCATTTTACCATAAAATACAATAGCAAAAATCTTCCTATTTACAAAACAGTAACATGAAAAAAGATACAACCAGATAAAATGTTATAACAAAAAAAAAGCACTTTCTACTAGTAATATGGTATTTTTTAATTAAATTGGCCTAGTACTGTACTGAGATAACACCAGCAAGAGGTGCTGTAACTACCCAGAGTTGCTATAGCATCTCTAAGAATGCTATATGTGTGAATGCAGTCAATTTAAACAAAAGGAAGTATATAAAAATACAAACCAACATATAGGATTTAGCTGGATGGGTGAGGCACACATTAAAAGTTTAAGCTGATTAGGTTTGCTGACTCGATAAGGAAAAGATTTAAGTGCATTAATTTAAAAAGTAAGAATAAAACTAAATGGCAGTTAAAGGAGTCAGAGAGAGTAGCATGTATAGCTTGATTTCTTAAATTTAACAGTTGGCCTTTATTTGAGCTATCCTTAGAAAGCCTTCAAACGTGCAGCTTGATTAAGGTCATGTCACCAGTCTTTGCCATTGTGACAATGTAATCTGTGGATGTGTTCTGTGCATCGCGCACAATAAATTGATCAACGTCTCCCCTGCCAGTTTCTTAAGAAGACTGGTGTGGTCTGACCCCGGGGATTGGTATTTCAACGGCGCAGTTGAATTCAATAAAAATAAAAACACCTAGAAGCAACCAATTATGCTAAAATGAACGTTTACACCATTTCCTAGAAACATCACAAGCCGAGGCCAAGCAGGACCAAGAAGGGGCTAGTAAATAATAAAACAGAAAAAAATCTATAAAATAACTAATGCAAAATCAGATAATTAAACTAGGGCACTGTAACCTCAAACATTTAATTATTTTGCTAATATTTTACCTTCATGAATATTGTATTTTCAATCTTAGATTTTTCCAGTTGGGGCTGCAGGTTCACAAGTTCCTTCTTCATTTCACCCACCTACCAAAGAAGAAAAAAAGTTATTACTTTATTTGATTTAAAAATCAAGTCAGACATCAATTTCCAAACAATAAGAATAAATATTAAATGACCCAATCTTTCAACCCACCATTCCCTACTGTTATAGTCAACACAGTATTGAGATGTATGTGTGTGTACAGCATTTGGAAAAGGAGGTACCGCCACAGCAGGTACAGAAAAGCAGGTGTCCTGCAGTCAATTGATCATAAAGTTAAAAGAGAGCACACCAAAGTAGCGTCATGTTAAACTCATCAAATCATCTTTTTGTAGCCCACATTTAGAGCATAGCTATAGTAATATTGATAAAGGGAAGGATCTTCTGAATAGTTTGGTTGGTACGAATTAAACATCTGTACATGGGTGTCCTGCACTGTTGATGCTGAGTTCCTCAATGAGCCTTGGTCCTCCCAAGGTTTCTTCCTTAAATATGCAGAGTTTTTTTTTTCCACTGTCACTTTTTCTTGGTCTCTGAGGGTTTAGGCTCAGAACACTGTAAAGTAACCTTGAGACAATATACTGTTGTAAAATGTGCTATATAAATAAACTTGAATTCATCATTAACATTATCCTAAACCCTGAAAAAACAAGAATGTCTACATGATTCTGTACTAATTTTAATTAATTAACTATTAAAATCATTTCAAAACATTATATAAAATAATGACCTGAGATTCAGCAAATGCCAGTTTATCCAGTCCATTGGTGTACCGTTTCTTTGCTTTCATTGTAGTTTCCTGGTTCTTAGTGAGGAGCAGTCTAAATGCGGCTATCAATTCTAGGTATGAAGTGGGCGTTACGTAATTGTGTCGATTGAGCTCTGACAAAAACCTTGAAAACATTATAATTAGATTAATATTGGTATGTAATGCAACTTGCTTTATTCTTAGAAAATGTAATATGTGCAATGGTATATAATGAATTAGTCTATATGCAATGTTTACCTTGCAGACAGTTCTATAGCAGAGGTATGGAAAGACTTGCAGATTTGCATAACCTCTTTTCGCTCATAGTCACTAATGTCCAGTGACTCTAGAAATTTGTTAGCCACTCTCTCCAGTGCCTCCTCTGGCCAAGGCTATGAAAAGAACAAAATTCTGTACTTACTAATCAACAGTTATTTGTTACATTATACAGACTGCCTTTCTGTGTTTAATTTTTTTTTACCTGAAACCAGTTAATTGTGCAGCAGTTAATAAGAGAGGGAAACTGTCTGAGGCGGTTACGGAAGGCATCACCAATTGGGCTGAAGGCCACCACTATATGCAGGTTCTCTTTACAGCGATTCACAAAGAATGCAAATAAGGCCAATGGACTAAACTCAACGTTTTTTCTACCACCCTGGGCTATGGGCTGCATTGCCTAAAAAAATAAGAATAAACACATTTCATTACATTTAAGAGGTATATATATTTACAAATATCTCCTAATATTTTTTTTTTACTAAATACACAAATAAAATATTTAGCACCTCCATGATCTCCTGCTTCTCATCCACAGCAAAAATATTGGGAACTTCACCAGTGTTTAATAAGCTGTCAACATCTTCCAAAAAAGCCTCCTCTTTGATCTGAGCATCTGTGAGTAAGAACACTGTCTTCTGGCCTTTTACACCCGCTTTTTTCAACAGACCCTGAGTATTAGAAAGACTACATATAATAGTGCTTCAGTTATTTTAGAAATTTTCATGTGATTCAACCCAAAGGAAATCTCATGATACCTTAATGTCCTCTCTCCACTCATTCATTCCATAGTTTTTGGAGATCTCAGGCTGAAACAGAATCATGTCGGACATAAAAGTGGCCAGTCTAGTAATGGACTGACGACCACTTCCTCCAACCCCCACCAGAAGCGCGCTTCCCCCAGGCTGCTTTAAGACACGGCTGATTCTGGACAAGTGTTCCAGGACATATCTGCCATACATAGTAGAGCTCTGTAAGTCTGCTGCTATATGTTTGGCAAAAATGCATGTGTTTATTGATTGTTTTGCAATACATCACATGGTTAAGACAGACCATTATTCACGCTTTATTATAGATTAGTATTATCTTGTGCTTAATTTACTATGCTAGAGCCGTGCAGGTCCCCATGCCATTCAGGGGAGAGTGCTGGGCAGATCCATTGCTGGGAAATCACTCAATCAAACAGACAACACTATATAGGGACAATTCAGAGCAGCCAATTCACCTTGAATCCATGTTTTTGGAAAATTAGAGAGCCCAGAGTAAACCCAAGCAGAATACCGGAGGATTCTCAGCGCTGAAAGGCTAACATGCTAACCACTAAGCCACTGTGCTAAACTATTCAGGACATTTATTTTTACTACATTTTGAGTGGACTTTGAGTTACTTAACAATAGGTAGATACAAAATAATTTAGAAAGTGTTATGAGTCTGTGACCATGCAGTAAAGCCCTCTCCTTAAAACAACATTTAAATATTAGTTACCGGAATATAACCAGATTCATGTGGTTCTTGTTAGCTTGATTATACTTGGGCAACCAAGACTCCACCACCTCGCTGAAATTTTGTATGCTGGGAACTTCTGCATACAGTCTATCTTCAGCATCAGCATCAGGCATCATGTAGTCTCCAAAAAGTAAACCCCTCATGTCCTCCTCACAAACCTAAGGAATAAAATGAAGACTTTGTAGATACTTCGAATTATAATCCAGCTGATCATAATGTCTACGCTATACTTACTGGCTGCTTGCCAGTTTTCAGGTGTTCAAAGACTGTGTCGAAGTTTTCTTTGAAATGGTCTTTAACGATGCCATTCATAAGCTTGTAGAGCCATGCTCGATCCTGATCATCTACAAGGCGATCATAGAAGACACGGAAAACCTCATGAACAAACAGGCGAATCATGGTATGCTTGTTCTCCAAGGAGTCCTTTTTTAGCAGCAGGCAGCCCTGCACCACGCGGGAGAAATCCCTTAGGTTAAATGTGTAATGGGACTTAGCCGGTGTGGGAAGTAGGTTCTCCATCGCTTGTTTATAAACCTGATCGGATCACATAAAAAAAGAAATAAATCAACTTAGAATAGATCTAGTTTTTAAACTATTCATGCCATTAACAATAAACTTAATATCATATAAATTACATTCAAGGTAGCAGTGACTATTTGGTTGCCAATAGTGAAGGTTTCTGGAGGGAAACTGTTGTTACGGAAGTAAAAGCTCATCACATTGGAAAATATCCGCGACATGGTGTCATCACTGAATGCATTAATACTACAGATGTTGAAGTGGCGCAAAAAACGAGAGGTTACTGCATTTCTGCCACCACCAGGAGGACCCATGGCCGAGATCATCTGCAGATCTACTAGGGTGATTTTGGTAGTGTCTTTTAGGTCGTACCTAAAAAATAAGCATTTAAAGAAATATTTAAACACAACAGTATTTTTATTTTGAAGTCAATAAAAAGGATCTTTTTTTTTTTACCAGTTTCCATGATCAAAATATTGACGAAGCAGCTCTATAGGAGGCTGCGCACCAAACACTTCCATTGCTGGCATGTTTACATCATCAACAAAAATGATGCATGTCTTTCCCATTGGTGGTCCAAATACACCCCTTCGCCTCTTATCCAGCCTGGACATAATTATGTTCTATAAATAAATAGATTAGTGCAATATTAATTCATATGTATGGCAGAAGTTTAACTATTCTTCTAAGAAGTCTTCAGCATTCATTATTTGTTGATAATCTTGTGGTTTACTCTCTGGTTTGTTATTACCCAAATGTGCCACCATTACATACACGATACATAAACTTCATACATAAAGGGACAGCATGCTAGTTCGCAAATTTACTTGGACATTACAGGTAGTATTAAGGTGAAAATGCAACTGAATTAGAGCTATTAGTGACAAATTACCAACAGGTGGCAGGAATGGGCAGATTCAAGAAGGTGAATACCTGACTCTGGTTGGCACTAGTGCGTGCTGAGAAGTTGATAAAGAATGGAAGGTAGCGGTCCTTGTCCAGATTGTTCATCAGCTTTTCCTTTACATAAACAGATTTTCCAGTGCCAGTAGGACCAACAAACAGCAGAGGCCTACAGGATGAGTGAACGCAAATTAATTAACAGTTGGCCATATATTTATGTGAAATTATAGATTAACATAATTATAGAACTTACACTCCATATTTAATACAGAGGTCCATCAGGTAGTTGTAACGTACTGTGTCAATCGTAGGGACTATGATGTCCTGCACGTTTGTATTTTTATCCCCCAATGTAACATTTTTTATTGCTTCGTTCCAATGAACCCAGCGACCTCTTCCTTTGAACTAGGTCATGAAACAAAACAAAAAATCTAATTCATTTAAACTTTATTGACTTAAAAGATATCAGATATTTAATATAACGATGTGAATTGCATCTCCATAGATACCTCATAGGAATAATCATAAACAAGACCATTGTCTTCAAAAGGGCATTCCCACTTCTTGATAGTGGTTGGCATGGAATGCTCACTTAATTTTCCAGATATGATATCTCTTAGAAACTTATCAAACCTTTTGCGACTTTCACTATCACAGCTTCCACCAACAGACCACACCAACGAAAAGACAAAAGCAGCCTATGTACAAAAATAAAATACGATCTTTTATGAATCTTCAAATGCAAATATGTAAAAAAATTAATTTATTTTACATATAACATGCAATTAAATTTTTAATAAATGCTTGCCATTATCCATATGTGAATATTCTTGTTTTCAGGGTCTTCAGTTAAAGGTTCCGAGAGAAGCATCCCAAAAAGTCGTGAAAGAGACACGACTGTATTACTATTCAGCGTTGTGACAACTTCCTATATCAAAAGGATTTGTGAAAAATAGGGTTAATGTCAAAATTTGTAATAATTTACTTCAAATAAAGAAAGACATCATTTTAAAACAGTTATGTAAAAAAAACACACACACACACACACACACACACACAAACCTACCCTACAATTTTGTCTTAACATTCGGAGTGTAGGGGGAATCAACCAGCTAAATAAATCCAGAAGTAATGTCGAGTTGTCTGGGTTCTGAAGTGGTTCGGGGAGAGTTTTTAACCAAGATTCCACCAGTGGAAACCATCCTAGTTGAGATGGCTCCATATAGATCATCCCACAACGACTCACGGTGGCTGGCTAAAACAGGAAGTTAACATAATGCTGCTTTATCTGAACAAACGATTATAGGTCTTTTACAGTATCCTTCCAGTAATGATTAGATTGTAATGATTAAGCATTTTACTCCCTTACAGAGGCCTGTGACAGGTCCATTGCTTCAAAAATGAGACTCATCTGGTTAGACATCTGGATAATTTCTCCACTCATGAGGCACAGCTGCAGAAAGAATGTGAATTTCTCAGCTAAACTTAACTCTCACTTTATTAACATAGTGCTTTTTACAATAGAACATTATCTTGTAGCAGGAAAAATTCTTTTGAGAACTCAAAAGGATTAATAGTAAGCTTGCCTTTTTGTTGTCATCCAGCACAGTGTTCATGCTCTCAATCCACAGTGTGTCAATTGGTCCATCAAACACCACCCACTTCCTGTCTGGATTGTCTCCTGAGGCAAACTCCCGGAATGTATTTGCCACAATCCCATCAGTCCACTTTAAAAGAAACAACTCATTTGCTGCATTTTTAGATACAATTTAATAAAGCAATTAGACACAAGAGGGCAGCATTATTTTGAATATATCACGGGAAAGAGGTGTTGTTAGGCATGACGCAAAGCGGACTATAGATCTGTCCAGTGATTTAATCACAGTACTGCACAACCTTGTGTGCCTTTTTACTTTTATAAAATGGTTACAAACACACTATAATAAAACAATCGAGGTTTGATTCATAAAAATGTGTTAATAAACTGGTCTCACACAACATAATCTAGTTTGTTTTTCAAAGTGAACATTGATTGCTGAGTAACGGGATACCAGTTTAGAGCTCATTGAGAATCTGCTTGCTGTTTATATTGATCTGTAAATGTATTTATGAGACATGATTTAAAATAATGTATATCACGCATTGATACGAATTTGAAGTGGTCAGAGTTGTGCATTATTGTCATTGATGTCACGGCTCGACAAACGGCTCAGCCAATCAGACTTAAGGACAGAACTGACATGATGACAGAATTCGAATGATAAACCGGATTATATTATTAAACAGAACACTTTTACAGGAATTCAAACTCATACCTCATGAGACACAGGATCAAACTGACCAAAAAGCTGACCCATAGTGATGGATTTAGGATTGATTGTGCGGTATTGAACTTTCTCTTCATCATTAAACCCTCTCTCATTCATCAGTGTCAGGGTGTCAGCCAATACATGGAGCACTTTGGTTTTGCCAGCAAAAGGTTCACCAACCAGCATAAATCTTGGAGAAACAGCAATAAAAACATAGTTTATTATCATAAGATTAATGTGATTAACCTCGTTAAATACAAACGCAGACCCAATTCTCCAGTTCTCTATATGGGTGGCTTAGTGGATAGCATGTCTGCATCTTAGTGCTTGGAATCCCGTTCTGTGTGTAGTTTCTTCCCCTTTCTAAGTGGGGTTTACACAGATACTCCATTGTCCTCCCATAGTCCAAAAATATGTATTCAAGGTAAAATGGCTGCCCTAAATTGCCCATTTTGGCAGGAGAAGAAGGGAAGATCTTTTGGCAATAGATTAAGTGAATAAACGTATACACCTGTCATGGCTCCACTGATGAACGTGTGCTCTTTATAAGCTGTAACATCTCATGCCATGGGGAGAGAGAGAGAGCTCGACCACAAGCTGCAGGAACATGAGGGCATGGCATTGACACCAGTCAGCACACGTATTTTTTCCAATTAAATGTGGAAAATAAGGCTCTGACTTCTCTCCCAGTGCCGATGCGCTCCTGTCACACCTTTATATAGTGTGTATGTGTCTGTATAAGTAAGTGTATACCAAGAAATGGATGACGCCCTGTCCTGGGTCAATGTATTGTCAATGGGTCAATACCTGTCCCATTCAATACATTCATCATGACTGTGTATAAATGTTTCAACAGACTAAAGATGCTAAAGAATATGTACTTACCCATGCCTTACGATCATCATCTCATAACTCTGGATTATCTTTTCCAGGAAAACCGTCACAGGCTGAACATTATGGCTCATACAGCATTCTTTAGCACAAGCCAAGAAGAGCTGAAGAAAGAGAACAAAGTATTAATCCTTTAAATTTACAAAATGATTTTTTTTAGCAAAGATTTTTTACCTCATAATCAGCAACAGGAAGAGTGACTCCAGGAAAGAGGTCGCTGGTTATTCCATTAAACAGAGGAATATCATGAGAAAGAAACTTGGGTTCATTTACATCCTTGATGGACCGAAGAAGCTAAACAACAAATAAGTCAAGTTATACATTTGGTCACAAAGATTGCCAAAATGTATTAGAGTGAAACACTGCCTGGCCAAAAAAAAAAAAAAGATTCCCAGAATTTTTTGTTAATCCGTCTTTAGCTTGGATTATGGTTTACATTCATAATGGTTTTGTACCGAAATCTTAATACAGCACCTAATATTTTTAACTGCTAATCCTGGTTAAGATTGTGGGGATGCTGGAGCCAATCCCAGCACTAAAAAAGGCAGTGAAACACCCAGGCCATTTTGCATACCAACCTTACACAGCATCCCAACCTCATATTCCATCAAGATTGCAAGTTGCATTCATTTTTGCCTAAGACTTTAAATTGATGATAAAAGTTAATAAAATGGATCTTAAGGACTTTTAAAAAGTCAGCCCTGTATGGTGGCTAATCCTTGTGCCTCTCATTCCAAACTTTTTTGATATAATGCGTTATCTTAGGTACCTAATAAATTTAAATACTAAACTTCTTACATTTTATCGTCAAGTTGTTGCTCAGACTAAACCGGACAACGACAGTTTATTATTTTCCAAAGTTTAAATCACACCTTGTGTGTGGCTGAGTGAGTGAGTGTGCCGAGCAATAGATTGGCGCCTGTCCTGGGTGTATCTGCCCAGCGCCCAAGATGTTCTTCCCTAAACGGACATGGGAAACCCCACCGCGACCCTAGTAGAGGATTAAGAAAATTGATGGAAGGACTTTTTTGGCCAGTCAGTGTATCTTAGGATTCTCCGTTTAGCTTACAAGTATATCTTCATCTTCATCAGGAAACTTAAGTTTAAGATTTCCTGCTGCAACCAGCACTGCCTTGACAGCTCTCATTCCATAATCATAGTGGAATTGAGATGACAGCTGCTCTGAACACAGTCTGTAGGTCATTACAATCTTTACTGAAAGTGGCTTGGCATTCAGAAAACCATAAGAATAAAGAGAGATTTCTGCAATCAGTGCATAATTGGGGACCATCATAGCCACTGTTCTAAACAAAACCTAGACAAATAGATACATTTAGTTAATAGAATGAAATAATGAAAGTAGTTGGGTTGTATCATGTTACATAAGAAGTGAGTCTTATCACCTTAAGGTTATCGGGAAGCTCTGATCTACCAGCATATCCAGGGTTCATGGTAATGGCTACAAAGCAGTTGGGGTTGAGGCGCAGCTCTGTTCCTTCAAAATCAAATACTTCTAGCTTCCATTCAATGGCTCTCTGAATGCATAGGATCTGCTGTGCCACTACTGAAAGCACCTCCAGCTCAATGCGGTTGAACTCATCAAAGCACGCCCAAGCACCAGAGGATGCAAGTCCCTTAAAAAACTACAGAAGCAGCAAAAGACCAAGCCAAATTCAAATATGTGGAACGTGACTTAATTAAATTCTAATACCCAGAAATATTATACATTTAGAACCATCTATACAATATGAACGTGACTCTTTTTACCTTCCCCATGGCCAGATAGTCAAGTCCATCAGAACAATTGAACACTACACATTGCACAGCAAGTGCTTTGGCCAAGTCTTTAGTGGTTTCTGTCTTGCCTGTTCCTGCAGGACCTTCAGGAGCCCCACCTAAATTTAGATAAAATGCTCCGATCTATAGGGGAGAAAAAACAATAATAAAATTGCTTAACAATAAAAAAAAAAATAACCAGAAAATATACAAGCAAAAATGAAAGTTTTTAACAATTACATAAAAATTATTTAAAAAGTTAGAATGTGGATTGTTGGTTTACCAAAGTACGATAGCATCGATCTGTTAAGGGGGTGATGACCAAACGAGGAGAATTTCCCAAGTATTCATATGCATATTTCACATTGCAGTTTATGATACAAACACGGACATTTTCATTCATCCAATAGTAACGCAGCTGAGCTAACCACTGGAAGTCGGTCTCATGAGAAACACCTGATGAAAATTACAAAACAACTCAACAAACCTTAAAAAGTACAAATATAAGGTCATGAAATTATCAGCAGTAAAAAGGAGACAGAGTGACTGAAATCTGTCTTGATATTTTACAGGCATGTCTTTTGTTCAGATTTGCGTAAAGGATTTATTAAAAATCTTAAAGACATATTGGAAACATTATATTAATATTGAATAGAAATGTCCCTATGCAAATTTTCAGGACCAGTTCTTCTGGCACCAACAACCATAACAGAGTTCAAATCAGAACATTTGTTTTTCCCTTAGGTTAAACTATAGTTGCTATACCAGTCTGATAAAGAGTTCAGGGGTATTACTAAACCTTCACATTAGAGAACAACAAAAATGTGGCTCTTTAAAAGTCATGTCAAGATCTTTAAGCAGTTTCATCAAATTGGACATTTAAACAAGTGATGGGCTTCAGATGGGAGCCCTTCAAAGAACTGTTTATTTTTTTCCCTTTTTTTTTTTTAAACAGAAAGATCATTCCTATGTGTGAGTGGATCTTAAATTTGTAGACACACCCCAACATAACAGAAGCATTTCTCATAACACCTAAAGGTTAGATCTACTCTATTATTTTTTAAAATAATTGTAGAACTCATAAGACACTTACAAATCTAATTAAAAAAACGTAACCAAAACAGCAGACTGAAAAAGTAAAATTTTAAAAACCATTTACCTTTTTGGATCATTTCTTTAACAACATCACGTGCGTGAACATCTATAGTGACCAGCGCTCCAAGGGTAGTACGTGTCTGCTTGGGTAGTTTTCCTCTCACCAGCTCAACAATGTCATTCAGTTGGCTCTGTAGCTGACTGTGGTAATTCTCTAGACCCTTTAATTAAAAAGAAGAACAACTGTAACACCAGATTAAATAAGATGTCGTTATTTTGTGTGAAACGAAAATATTCTCTTACATTAGGCCCACTTCTTATAGATTCTTCCACCTCTTGGGTCCAGGCCATTTGAGATGTGCACAAAACCACTTGGCCAGGCCAGTCGCGTACCCACTGACTCCGTTTGGTCTCGGAATATACCTATGATGTAGTACAAATGGGTAAAATATAATTATTTTTTGGAATAAAAAAAATTACTAGAACTAATACACTTACTGTATAGACCATTACTCTTACCACATTCATGAGACACTCTTATGTTTGCATGTTATATGAATGCAGTGATACAATACTATGTAGGGCTTAAAACTGGCTCATCTATTGCATGTACAGTTCTTACATTAAACATCCACAGTATAGTACGGGATGTTTGATGCCATATTTTAGAACCTTACCAGACTGGCACGGTTAATCACATCCCTGATGCTGCGCAGCATCACATCCTCCACCTGCACAAGCCACTTTTCTACAGCTCCTCGTGCCTCTGAAGTAGAGATAAGCTGGATCAAGTCTACTCGCTCACCCTCGCTACTGTACATCGCTTGGATGTCCAAGTTTGGCAGAAAGTCCAGCTTGGCAATGCCCTCAAAACACTTTTTGAGGTGAGGTTGCACAAGTAGAGGATTCTTGGTCTCAGAAAGAATTTCCAGCATTTCATCATTAGACAGGAAAAAGAAGCTGAGGACCAAAAGGAGAATATCAAATGAAAATAAACAAAAGTACAAAATACTATGATTTTTACAAACCTTATAATGATGAACTCACCGTGGGAAAAACAGTCTTTTCTTCTCAAGATATTCATTCAGTCCTTTCATGATTTTTTCTAGAAGGATGTTCGAGTCCTGAAGCTTCTCGAGTAAGCCAGGTAAGGATGTTGCTGGTAAAACCTACAGTATGGGAGAAAGTGATCAGATCAATTTGAAAAATGCTAAAGAGAAGAAAACCTGAATTTGAGTTTTTCCTAGCCTCATACCTTTGAGTCCTTCACACAGTGTTTCATGATTTCTTTCCAATGCTTGTCTACTGTCTGAAACATGCGTCCCTCCTCAGGCATCTGCTGCATAATGTCCTGTGAGCTAAATATAGGCTCTAGGTAAAGCCACTGGGCCTGGACCTTAAGCCATTCCTCTATGGTGTCCTGAATACGAATCAGACATTCTTCCCAAGCCTGAGGGGAAAAAAAGACAAAGCTTTCTAGATTTTAGATTTTTTATGACCTATTGCATAGAGCAGTCTTACAAAATCACCTGACAATACTGCTAGCAGCCAAACAATTAATACTATTTGATAGCTATTTTGGTTTAATCATGGAGATGGTTGAAAAGCATTCTAACTGTGATTACAGACTGCTTAGTATAGCTACTATAATATTTTGCTGTATGACCTTCAGCACTGATTACTGTGCATGTGAACAAAATTGTCTGTACGCCTTGTTTAATGAAAGAAAAACCCACAACAATAACTGGAATCTGACAAAAGGAAGAAAAGGTAGAATAAATAAAAAATCTTATTAAAATGAACAAATGAAGGTCGGACATTGCTTTGCAACCATGTTTCAACAGAATTATTTAAAAAAATAAACTCACTAAACAGGCCTGGACAAAAATAATGGTACCCCTGAAAATAGTGTAATCAAAGGGACATGTTCAATCACGGTGTATCTACAATTACAGGTGTCTACAATCTTGTACTCAGTCAGTGGGCCTATACATAAGGCTACAGGTAGTAACTGTGCTTTTCGGTGTGTACCCCGCCCAACATGGGCCAGAGGAAGCGAAGGAACAAGTTGTCTCAAAAAATGAGAAAGAAAATTATAGACAAGCCTGTTAAAGTTAAAGGTTATAAGACCATCTGTTCCTGTGACTACAGTGTCTTAAAACTGTGCAGAGTACAATGAAATCTTAAGTCAATCAAGCGATTCTACAGAGAAATGTGCTGTCCAGTGTCAAAAAGCTTGGTTTCAGTTGCAGGTCATGGGTCTTGCAATGACCCAAAACCCACAGCTAAAAACACCCAAGAATGGCTAAGAGGAAAATATTGGACTATTCTGAAGTGGCCTTCTTTAAGCTCAAATCCAATTGAACGTCTTTGGAAGAAGATGAAACATGCCATCTGGAAAAGGTCACCTTCAAACCTAAGACAACTGGAGCGGTTTGCTCATGAGGAGTGGGCCAAATTAGCTGCTAAGAGGTGCAGAAGTCTCATTGACCGGAATTTTTTGATTACAGTGATTGTCTCAAAGGGTTGTGTAACAAAATATAAAGTTAAGGGTACCATCATTTTTGTCCAGGCCTGTTTAAAGTCTATTTCTAAAAAAATATTTAATAAAAAATATGGTTTTCAATTCAATTTAGAACAAATCTGGCTTCTATTATGTGCTGATCCTCAAACTACCTAAAAATGCCACCCTAGGTTATACCACTTCAGTGTCCAAAATGGAGACTTGTTTGGTTAAGCCTTGTATATTTAATAAAAGGACTGTATGTTGATGTTAATTATATTTGTACCACTTTGTTAACCCCCACTGGTTTTCATTAAATAAATTAATGCAATCACAGGTCAGAGAGCACATTAACAAGCTATTTTAAGAGCCACAATGACAATGATGGAGCGCTGTCATTACAGGTTTTAATTTCTTAGTGGTTACTTCCCAGTAATGAGAATTTTAGTACATTATAATAATAGACCTTTTAATAGTTTTCTTGAGGTTGGTGCAGCTGGGATGGTACAGCAACCTATAAGGTTGCAAAAATGCGTGCAATCTATATTTTCAACTTCTTCCAGTGATAAAGGTCACATTTTATTTGAACCTTAGTGCTTAATGATTAAATAAAATACAAAATATTAAAACTATTTGTAGAAATACAATGTAAACTTGTTATACCATGATTATTTTAAAAGTGTTAAATAATTATTTTTGGCATAAAGCAGACTTTTTACAGATATTTTGAAGATGGGCATGGGGAACCCACCTAGGACCCTCATAGAGGATTAAGCAGAAGATAATGAATGAATAAATGTCTTATATTATAGTGATATTTACTTAACACAACATTTTCTTTAATGCACAATAACGAATACTGCTTTACCCTGATTCCAGCCTCAAAGGGCTTGATAAAAGGTGAACCTCTCATGGTTTGAGTCTTCACAATCTGATCGTCCAGCATGGTCTGAATCTCATCCACTGCAGTAAGAATGGATACGTCCGATTCCCTGTAGGCGCTATGATGGAAAGACATGCTATCCCAGGCTTCCTTCATGGTCTGCATGGTCTTTTCCAATGAAAATTCCTATGTTGTCAAATAGGACTTTAGTCACAACAGTATATTTTCTACTATTCTAAACATGCATGGTTATTAATGTTTAAGTTAAGTTTATTTATGTAGCACAACATGCATTGTCTCAAAGCATCTCTTGAAATGTAATTGGAGGCATGCAACAGTGAAAAGAAAAAGAATCTTGGTAAATGTATTTTTTTTATAGGAAAAAACCTTGACCAATGATTAAAGGAGGACCCATTCTCCTTAAGCAGTGTTACGAAGTGTAAAATAATAATAATTATGTGTATAAAAATATACAAACAATAATTAATAAATGAAAAACTGGAACATTAAAGATAAAAATGTGAAGAATAAACATGTTACAGCATCATGGTTTTTTTTGCAGGTAAATTACCATGGTTTCCTGTTTTGAATAAACATTGCTGTTATTTTATCTGTATGTGACCATCATAGTTACTGTTGGAGGTTTCTTTGGTTGTAAGCACAATAGGCAAAATAGGTTACTATAACCTTCTGACCAATAAATGGCTCAGCCATGAATTTTTTAATGCTTATTTAAAAAAATGCATGAAACACCATCACTTGTATAGTAACCTAAAGCCTTACTTTGGAAGCAGCACCACTGATGGCCTCAAACTTCTCCATGTAAGGGGTGAGGTTCATTTTGAGGATTTTACGTAGGGTAGTGCCCGAATCGGGTGTTAAGTCAGTCTCTGCAATATCTGACATCTGTTTCCAATGCCGTGCCCGAACTCCTGGATTGCACAGTATGGACACCATTGGGGTGTGCTCCTGAAAATGAAAAAAACGAAAAAAAATTATGTATCTAATCATCACGTAAACAATCAAGAAATGTTGGATAGGACAAACAATCCCGAAAATATGCCAAAAGAAACCTAGTTGTGATTATTAGTTTTTATATGATTTTCAATATGATTATTAGTGGTAATGGAAACAATTACAACTGGTTTATAAAAATTGTGTTATTAAGGAAAGATACGGGACACATTGTGTTGGCTTGGACATATAAAGAAATGATACAGGAAAATGCATATTTGTCTGAATGGTTACAGAATTCCATGTGTTTTTCAGAATTTGGTCCTAACTTGTTAGTTACAGTAATGAAGACGTTTTATATGCCTTCTTTAAAGTTTAGGAATGACTGTGCCTTTATGGTTAACTGTGTTTGATGTGAAAAGATTGTTCAATGGCCTGTACAGTCTTCACCTTAATCCTATCTTTGAAATAAATAAAATTTTGATTTCAGATTTTTGAATTCAGTGAATTTCGATTAAATATAAACACGTTTCCAGAAACACATACCAAATGACTCCTAAAAACCTTTGAAAACAGTGGAAATTGTTATTCTGGAGATGACCTTCTAATAGCCATTGATTTTGAATGAGATGTTTTGATTAGGGTGGCACAGTGGTTACCATGCCCAACTCCCAGAACCAGGTTCAAATCCTAACTAATAAACATTAAGTCTCAAAACATTGCCAAATGTGGCATGCAGTTAAATATATAACTAATTATTAACATTTAAATACATTTTATTGAAGGACTAACTTATTTCAGACTTCATTTTAGAGAATAACATTTAATTTAAAGTGGCTTGAGAAAATGGAGAGAACTTTATACATGACATATTCATTTTAAAACTGTAATCATGTACCCTGAATTCTTTGATTTGCTCTATGACTTGAAGGCAGATCTTGACAGTAGGACTGTCCTGTTTGGGTTCTTCTTGCTTTTTTGTCGCGGGTGCCATTTTTTCTTTTTCCCGCTCTGCCCTCTTCTGTTTTTGCTGATAGAACTTTTGCATCTTGTAGATTTCCTGGAAGAACTCATCCAACTCTACCTCTATAGTGTCTGCATTTAAATCCAAAAAAGCTCCATCCATCCATCTAAAGGAGCATAAAGAAACACGATGAAAAAACATACTGTAGATGTTATCATTTCATGATTGAGTCTACATGGATGTAGGTTTTAAAAGTTTGTAGTTTAAAAAGACTATAGTTTAATTATTCAAAGTGATATAGTGATTCATTTTGCCTACTGTGCTTACACACAGAGGAATTCGTCCTCCACATTTAACCCATCCGTGCAGTGAAACACACAAATACACACACTGGTGAAGTGAGCACACGAGCCCGGAGCGGTGGGCAGCCTTTTATACAGCGCCCGGGGAGCAATTGGCCCATTATAATATATTATATATTGTGGGGTTTTATTGTGCAGAATAACTACCTAATAAATAAATACTACCAATAAAAACTATAGGTCATCAACATTCTGTAAAATGTAAAACAATCACCATTTTGTGGTGGGGGCACAGTAGCATGGTGGTAAGTGGTATCACCTCTCGGCAAGAAAGTCATTCCAGGTGGATTGGGTCAGGTGGATTAAGTCATCTCTATAACGATTGACTCACGGGGAGAGTGGAGGGCATGACGGGAAGCGCTTGACATATAGCAATTTGCGCACAGTTATAGTGGAGGTTATGAACAAAGTGCTTGTCATATAACGATTGGCGCATGGGTAAAGTGGAGGGGATTTGTACATGAAATTATAAATTATGAAAATCAGAAAGTTGTTGTTATAATCTGGAAGAAATCTTAATAGCAATAATCACACATGCAGAAAAAAACTATGGTGTATTGGTTAGCACACTATACTCCAATTCAGCGATCAAAGTTGCTTAATTATAGTTTATTTAAGAATGCTGAAACATTTAGCATCTTTAAGAAACAGATCCAAACATCTCTGTCAGATGTCTAGTAGTAAATCTACGCACTGAACCTTGATTAAATTGAATTAATTAAATATGAACAGGAATATTAGGACTGCAGTGTAACTGGTTTCGTCTTAACTATTAACTTGTGTTCACTCATTTGTAAGTTGCTTTGGAAAATGGATTCTGCTAAAGGACCACATATACTTTTGGAATGTAGCAATCTTTATCCAGACTGATGATGCCACAAACCTCTTCTCAGTGCGTTGCCACTTCAGTACCATCCCAAAAAGCTTCTGATACTGCTCAATATTCTCCTTGATCAAATCCACCCCTGGATATGCAGTTGCCTCCCATTTGTAGAGAGCTTCTTCTTTATTGATGAATATTATAGACTCCTCAGCCTCCTGGACTCTCTTTTGAACTTTTCTAACGTTTGTTACATACTAAAAAAAAAAGAAAGAAAAAAAACATTACGTAAAACAGAACAGGATGTATTAATATTAAAAGGTTGAAATGTATACTTTACCTGTTGCATCAAATCTAATTCTGAGCACTCTGCAAACTCTTCTATCTTCTGGTCAAGTTTTTCCAGCTCCATCACCATCTTTTCTCGTTTAAAGTGCAGTTCTTGCTCACCTTCAATTTTGGCTTTTTCTAACTCCTACGTTATACAAACAGATTAGCATTAAAGAATATGAACCTGCAGCTCACATTTATTTAAAAAAAAAAGGTGTTACTGGTAAATGTTACCTCTTCACTGAGATTAAAGATTGGAATAATATTTTGTGGCCACAGCAATACTGCTGAATTAAGCTCCATGTCTTCTGGGCCAAAAATGGGTGCATCCAGAAGATAATTTAACCTATGTTGAGTTTCCTGAGGGAACGGGTTTGAATGAAATTTTTGGATTGCACAGATTTTGATGGCAGATTTTAAATGCTCTAAACTTACCTTTATTTTCTTGTTCAGCTCCTGCAATCCACTGGTTCTAACATCAGCAACAAAAGCAGTTATCTCTGTCATTTCCTCAGTTGTCTCTGGTTTTTTCAAAGCTTTATCACGGATGGCCTCAAATTCTTTACAAATGCTTAATGACAAATATAAACAGATTATTAAATGGAAAAAAGACACACAACCAAGACAGAAAATATAACAAGAAAAAAAGGAGGGGGTCTTACTTCAGGCAGTGTTCACGATGTGTTTTGAGCAGTTGGTCTAAAAGGATCTGAGCAAAATACTTCGCTTTCTTTGCCAGGCCTTGTTTGACATCTTCACAGTCCAAATGAATCATGTCAAAATGAGCTACAGAGGGGAGGCTAGAGATCTCCTTGGACAGAGTCTGAAAGTGGTCTACTTGCTGTAATAAAAAAAAAGAAGGGAGGACAATACACATTTAGATATTCAAAACTAATGTGTTCACTTATATAACAACTTACAACCCCCGGTAAAATGACTACCTCAGTGTATTGATCAAAAGTGTGATCCTCATTCATAAATGTATCTATAAGGGTCTGAGCATTTCCATCAATCAGCCAAGCATACTTGTCAACTGCAAAAAATAAATAAATAAA
>JAOUQT010000016.1:6510136-6522557 GCA_025769995.1 Xyliphius kryptos | reverse complement strand
CAACCCTCCTAAAGATATTAGCGAAAGATAATGAATGAATAAATGAATGAATGAATAATACTCAATAAAAAGTCACATAAAATTATAAACTACAAATATAAAATTATAAAATACTTAAACAAGGAGAAAGATTTTTTTTATTTTTGACAAATGTCCCCATGAAGTAATGGCAAGATTGGAGAAGGCATTTTTCTTGGTCCACAAATCTGACACTTCTTACATTACATTTAGTCATTTATCAGATGCTTTTATACAAAGCGACTTACAAATGATAGAACACCACGAGTCAGTATACTAAACTATAGTTTAGGAAAAAACAGCTACACGGTAGAATCATCAAAACCTAAGGATTATTAGATCCGGCTCTATTATTTATTTATTTTTTATAGCAAATGTTCGAGAAAGAGGTGTGTTTTCAGAAGTTTTTTTGAAGATGCTGAGTGAGTCAGCCTTACGGATGGTATTAGGAAGATTGTTCCACTATTTAGCAGTGAATGAAAAGGAATGAGAATTACCACGACAGTGAGTTGGAATCACCAGGCAACATTCATCACTAGAGCGCAGTGAACAATTCAAAGTATATTTAGGAAAGATGGATTGAAGGTAAGAGGGGGCAGATCCGCAGATTGTCCTGTAGGCCAGAGTCAGTGCCTTGTACTGAAAGCAAGCAGCAAACGGACAACATGTTTTATAATCAGTAAAACCTAATTTAATATTTAGAATGATGTTGGTAACCTAATATTATTTTTACTGGTTTCTATGAAAATATTTAAAACAAACTAAATTATTAAGTACTTTTTTTGGATCAATGTGAGCAATTACAAACAATACCAATAAATAAATAAAAATATAAGGCAAGCTTTAGGGTTTTAAGAGCAATAGAAATTACAATAACAAAATTCACACAGATTGGCCTATAATTGGGGCTGTAGTGCAGCAAAACACGTTTAGGCTTCTTACTTCTACCCCAAAGCTTTTCCAGGCTACACACATATTTTCCAGACTCCAAACAAACAACTTTGCAATTTGGATCAATAAGCATAGGCCATTTTACATGAACTAGTAAACATTACCATTAACATGAATTACCATTAACATTACCATTAACATGAACAAAAATTAACATGAACTAGTCCTAAGTTTTCCAGTCAATCCCCATGTGTTTGGTATCAATAAAACCAGCAAAGCTCCTCTTCAAAAATCATCACTTTTACATTCTGTCAAAAATCTAATTTATAGCTGTAGTTTCGGGGCAACACGGTGGCTTAGTGGTTAGCACGTTCACCTCTCAGTGCTGCGGGTTCCCGGTTCGAATCCCAATCTGGGTGGAGTTCCCATGTCCTCCCTTTGTCCACATGGGTTTTCTCCGGTTTCCTCCCACAGTCCAAAAACATGGAGTCTAGGTAAATTGAATGCTCTAAATTGCCCCATATAGTGTGTGTGTGTGCCCAGTGATGGATTGGTAATCACTCCTGGGTGTATCTGCCCATCAGCCGAGACTTTCTCCCCTCTCCCTAGTAGAGGAATAAGCGGAAGATAATGGATGGATGAATTATTATTGTCTTAAAGTGACACAGATATTTTCAAATCCATCTCACATAAATTCATGTATATTACCTTATCACATCATCAAAGTGGACGATGGTAAGTGGGCTGTTTTGGCATGACATCATTCCCATGACGTAGGGGGCATATGGTAGCAGACAAATACACAAATTGTATAACGTTGGCTGTTTGGGAAGCTCAGTGGATCCGCTGCTCACACAATGCAACAAAGAAGCTGACTGTGCCGAAGTGCAGCTGCAGCCTCCATCAAACGCCTCGAGGTCGGACAAACCAACCATGTGGGTCAGCTAGTTGGGATCTGCAAACACATTTTGACAGAGTCGATGATGTGTGACAGATAAAAACCTGACCTTTTTCAGTTTTACAAACAGCTATCAAACTAAATAACTAATTAAGACGTATTGATTACTTTAAAATATTATTACACAGGTGTTATGTTGTGTGGTCTTTAACCAAAATGTTTGTTTTCAGTCCACCCCTGTTGTTCGGAATGGAATCTTCCACCGACTCATCAGAAAAGCAAACGCGCAGAAGACAGTTAAGCGCGAGCGCAGGAGTTTCATCCGTTTGACCGGAGCAGCAGGTAACGGCCTTCACACTGACACTATGGCTTTACTTTGCTGAATTCATCATTAAAATTCATTAATAATGCTAATTACATCAAAATCACAACTTATGTAATTGGTAAAGACGATCCGTTTGTGTGTTGACTTCAGCATCGTCGAATAACATGTCGAAATTATTTTACCTCAGATTCAGTTTTAGTTCATTTCAGTGCAGTAATATTAGAATTGCCTCACAAAATGTATTAACATGACTTTAGTAGTCAGTAGGTTGTTTTAACTTGGCATTATGTTTGTTTGGCTTTAAAGAATTGTCGTTTTAATTGCAAATGTTTATTTTTTGTCGGTTACAGCTAAGTAAAAATGGAGCAGGAACTTAAGAATCCGACGAATAAATCATCTCTGATTAAAGGTACAAGATACAAGCACACAAATAAGAAATGTACTTATAAAGTTAAACATACTGACTTTAAACCTCTCTCTACTTATATATTGTAAACAAGAAGTCTGTATAAATAAGAAATGTACCAAGCTCAGATATTGTGAAGGACAAATATTAAGCACTGTAAAAAGTGTTGAAAGTGCACTATGTGGGTTATACAGGGTGATCTGCTGTTTTAGTGCTGGATTTTTCCATTGTGAGTTTATTTAGGCCAGAATGTTCTGATTGTCCTCACATTGCAGGGACTTTATGTGCCTGATCCAGAGTGGCACCGATGAGCAGGAGGCTGAGAGCCATACAACCCAGGAATTCATGAATCCTTAATATCCTCACTCCCTTCCTTACACACTCCATAATCGCCCCTGGCTTAGTTTGTTAGGCTGATTCATGCAGGATATATGCACCATTGCTTTGTTTAATTTCCGCTGCTGGTTTATGTCGCCTTAAATTGACCATTTATGGTGCACAGTCTTGATTCAAGATGAGGTCACATCTTTTTGGACTGCTCTGTGTAAACCACCCCTTTTTTAAATAGAGAATGATCCAGTTAAACAAAAAAAAAGTCAAGTTTGGAAAAATTTTAAACGCAGTGTTTAACATTTGACAGGAGGCTAGATATTTTTGATTTGTCTTTGAACGGAATCAAATATGCAGTTTGTTTAAGTTAATTGTGCCAGATGGGTTAGATTAAAAGGATCAACATCAGACTACATTCTGTGCAAATAATGATTTGTTTGTTTTGAGTCGATTCATACTTTCTAAAGACAATGATCCTTTTAAAAACATAATAATAAGAGATTATAGTTTTTAGGGTAAATCTATTCTGGGTTATTCATTTATGGTTCACCTCAAGGGAAATTATCTTGCACTTCATTTCAGTCTAAATTTAACCTGTACCCGGTTTCAGTATGAACTCTGGAGAAGAGTAGAATTGTCAGGGAATCAAAATGTAGTGGTATATCTTGAAGAGTTCATTCTCAATTATTTGCTTTTTTAAGGAAAATGTGATTATGCTAAAATAGCTTTTTTTATCTGACATGTTCTGATATTAATGTTTGCTTAGATGAGCTGAGCCGGAGTTCTGTGGAAGCCAGTGAGTCCGAGAAGGTGATCCAGCACTTGAACCAGGAGTTAAAGGAAGCTCATGATCAGGCAAATGTTGACAAGCAGAAGTGTGTAGAGCTGCAAGGTAAATGCACTTAACATATTGTGATAATTGAATGTTTGTGAACCCTCCTCTGTTTCTGCAAACATTTGATCTAAATAATTCTAAAAGCAGATACATAAAACCAAATCAAACCCATTTTCAAAGGCAATTTTGTGTTGTTTATAATATTATTGAATAGTTTTGTGCTACATAATCTGTGAGTGTCAAAGGTATGTGACTCTTTTTTTTTATTAAATTAAGATTATTAAATATTTTTGAGGTGAAATTAGAGCCATCATAATTAATTATCATTTAAGAAACACAATACCACAGCACACCTTCAAAGGTCTAGTGGAGTCCATACCTCAATGGGTTGGCACTGTTATGGCAGCACACAATAATTGGATGGTGGTCATAATTCTAAGTTCAGTGTATACACTTAAAAATACAATGTCTTTATGGACAGGTGACTATGATAAAGTTTGTTTGTGAGCAGATGTAGGATTTAAAGCCAGATGCCCTCTTGAATTATTAAAAAATTGTTGGTTTTGTCAAGCACAAAGCAGCTTCCTTGGAAATTAGCAAAGCTCAACAGACCAGCATATAGGCACACTTCCCCAATGCTTTGAAACTTGTGTATTCCAAAGTAACATTGTGTGTCCTTGGGCAAGGCTCTTAATCATCATTGCTTCAGGGATGCTGAACCATGGCTTGTGTTACAAGAATATATCTTAGAATATATCTTAAAATTGTTTGGGAATGCTGTTTGTTATGAATCAAGTTCTCCCTATTAGATCTTAAAACCTACCTTCTCATTGTTGTCTAACACAGGTCTTTTAGACGAAGAGAAGAAATCTAGTAAACAGCAGGTGAAAGTTCTGCAAAGTAAGTTAAAGAGAATATGAATTACATGTCATTTTTTAAGGAGAATGTATGTAAAAGTCATTTTTTAAAAGGCTGGGACATTTTGTATCGGCATAGAATGGTGCTGCCATCATGTGGCACAATGAGGAATTACATTAAAGTTTTATGATGTATTTATTCTGATGGCTATCACTGTATACTGTGCCATGTGAAATCTGACAGAAGGCTGTGACGCCTGTGCAAATAAAACCTTCTTGATTCTGTATTAAACGTAACCATATGGTTGAAAATATTTTTGAAAAACCCCTCGCCAAACACAATTCTTACATATGAATATAGAGCATTGTCATTCAATGCCCAAACATCTTAATAGATTAGTTGTGCGGCAGAGTGAACATGTGCAGGGGTCAGTCCATGTTTCAACTTGTTTTTGGTAAAAGACATTCCATGCATCTAATAATGCAAAGACAAATGGAACACAAACTGAGCATATTTGACAGTGCAGATCTTGCTCTTATTAGATGTATGGGGCATCATAAAGAGCATAAAATGGACAACAGGTACCACAGACAGCTGAGCTCTATCAAATATATATCAAAGAATGGGAAGTATGTTAAATGGCAAATTAATATTTTCTGTTTGAAAAAGGTTAGATGGCATTTAACTCTTTAAACAATCTACTGCTAATGTTGCCTGGCCGCTCAAGGAGGAGCCCCCCACTGAGCCTTGGTCTCCCCAAGTTTTCTTCTAAAAATAAAAAAAATAAATAATTTTTTTTTCTTGCCACTGTTGCTTAGGCTTGCTCTTTGGGGGTTCAGACTGCTTTAAGGGTTTTAAAGCTGCTTTGTGACAAAACACTGTTGTAAAAAGCAGTATATAAATAAATTACTTGAATTAAAAGGAAAATGTTACGCTGTCAAAAAAAAAAAACTAATTTACAGATTTTAAACGGGTTTATATTTATTATAAGGACTTTTATTTTCTTTTGTAAGGTAATAAATGTTTATGTAATTAATCTTTTTTATAGGAATGGGGTAGTAAATAGGATAATTTTTGTCTTGTGTATTAAAAGCTCAGCTTCAAAAGCTTCAGGATGACATGGAAAACCTTCGGGATCAGAAAGACAGTGTTGTCTTCAGCATGCGACAGGAAGTGCATGCAGCTCAAGAGGAAATGCAGGTGTTGCGCCAAGCTATGGAGAAGGCTGTAGCCGAAAGGGAGCATGACATCAGTGCTTTAAAGCGCAACTTGGTGACTTTAACCAGTGAGCTGGAGAAATGGCAGTTGGATGCTAACAAGTATGAGCGTGAGGTTGCCAGCCTGCAGGCCAGTCACCTTCAGGAGAGTCTGCAAAAAGACACGATTGCCAAACAACAAGGTATGTTAATAGTGGGGCTGAAAGAATCATGAATTAATCTGACAGATATTTTGTTAAAGAATCTATTAGTAGTTGGTTTGCAATATGTTCTTATATATTTAAAATGTTGATTATGATATGGGTCTGAAATGTCTTTGTTAAATGTTCTGTTTTGTTCAGACTGCAAGGATTTTTACATTAAGGACTAAAGTGGTGTACAGGAACAGCTGCAAACAATACAGTATTTGGGGTATTTTAGTATCACCAATGTCCTATCAGCATGTCAATGGAATGTGTCTCTATATGGGAATAAAACCCACATAAAGGCACAGGGAGGACATGCAGACTCTTGCACGGACCACTGTGCCACCAAGTTGAATTAAGAAAATATTTTAAAATATTTATTAAATCATATTTGAAAATAGTTAAAAGTTGAAAATATAGTAGTTGTCTAACCATAAGTTGACAAATGGACCACACAATTTGTTGAACTACTGTTGGTAGTTAAATTAAGGTACAATATATATGAAATACGAGCATGGTATGGTATATAGTATAAACAGCTTGATTATACACAACCCCACTAACCAAATAAACTAAGTCTTTCTACAGTCTGGCTTATCATGTCTCATCTTTTTTTAACTTTTTCCTCCTTAATTTTAATAGTCTTGAGTATCCTGAACAGAGTTTCTTCACTAGGAAAAGCAAGCTGTCAGTTTGTTGCATGTACTTGCTTGATTAAGTGACAATGTGGGTGTGTGTACTTTAGCCACTGAACTGGAGAAGTTGCAGCAGGACTGTGCCAGCATGCAGGAGGAGTGTGTCTCTCTCAAGAAGGAAAGAGAGCAGCAGCAAAAGGAGAAAAACAGCCTGCAGAGTGAATGTGTATCTCTACGTTTGGACAAAGACCAACTTCAGAAAAAGGTTCAACAGCTGGAGAAGGAGTTAGACAGGTCTGACATGACTTTAGCAATATGTTTGTATAATCAGATGGAAAATTAAGTATACAAAATCATTTTTCATAATTTCCACTTACCATATGAACTCACTTGGTTGTCCTACAATGTTCTACAGTCCATTTGTTTCTCTGCCTACTTTTTCTTAACAAATGATCAGGATCACTACAGAATGCATTGCATTTAGGTGGTTGATGCTTCTCAGCACACAGCACTGTGTGTTTCAGTAGCAGAAGTGGATCAAACCCAGCAATGCCGCTGCAATATTGAAGCACCTAAGTGTTATTCCAGGACTGAGAGCCACCAGCGACCTGTAGACAATGTTTTGTGCGCACTGATTAGTTATTAGAGGTGGTTATTAACTATACAGTAACAAATGAACCACTCTCTAATTCTAAATACTAAAAACTCCAATACCTGCACTTAGATGCTGTTATGGGTCCTGATCAGTTAAAAATGGTGAAAAGGGGACTAACAAGGTACATAGAGAAATAAATGGACTATAGTCTGTAAAACATCTAAAAGTGGAGTGTAAAAGTATGACACATGCCTAAAAAAATTCTACAGGTGAGACAATTCAGCTGTTATATATTTATATATACAGTCCCTGTCAAAAGTCTGCAACACGATTGTTCTGTTGTCTTCTGTTTAATGCTGGTTTATGAGCACTAATTTGTGCATGGAGACCACTGCGTGAAGAAAAGCAACAAACTGTTCTTGTAGATACAGCGTTTTCTGGTATTCAGTGCTCATGTAGTTCCGCTGCAGTTGAAAAAGGGCTGGGTCTGGACCGTCAAAGCAACAAACACTTCCCTTAAACAGTTGTTTAATGGGGTCTGCCTGACCTGGGCTCTTATGACCGGTTTCTTGAAATCTTTTTCTTATCCTCTCTACTTTGGACACATTAAAGATGTCCACCACCTCAGCAGTAGACTTGGTCTTCAAGGACTTTATGATCAGCACTTTGGTTGGTGGTTGAATCTTTGGCATGTTGTCAGAGGTCAGGTTGGACTTCACATGAAAGCCTGGTGTGCTGGGGTTATATAACATTTACATTTGGTCATTTAACAAATGTGTTTATACAAAGTGACTTAAGTGTCCCAATTTGATGGTTAGGTTCTTTTTATACACACTTGGGAATGTATAAATTGCATTATTTTTTTCCAGGTGACGCACTTATTTGTAATTATAACTTATAATTGTAACTTTTGTCTTTGCAAAAACAGATGTTATGGGCTTTACCAAGATGTGGATGTCAGAGCAGTTTTTGTTTCATTTTGCACCCAGTTATTAATGTGAAAGCCCCTGACAAAGTGAACCATATAAAGTTATATACCATATGCTTACAGTACAAGTACAATTATATCCTGGACAATCCACAAAAAGAGACATTATATTTGTAACTAACTTGCATCTGACTGTTTATCCTCCTGCAGCTGTAAGAATCAGAATGCAGAGTTGAGTGGCACAGTAAAGGAACTGAAAAAGGCTCAAGCTGATTTACAAGAAGGCCTGACTGCGGCACAGGAGCAACACAAGAGGGACACCACCCAGCTCCACAGTCAGCTGGAGCAAAGCAAGAGCAGGACCAAAGAGCTACAGAAAGAGGTAATTGTGTCTGCAGGCAGATTTATCCTGAAACTAAGTGCAACTTCATTCATCAAATGAGTTTGGGGGAACAGTGCAACCAAAATATGAGGACCTTTTAAAAAGATTGTGTAAAATGCCATAGAAGCAAGATTTATCTGGCTCTGGTCTGAATGGTGGAGCAACAACGCAGATGTGTGTGAGGTTTAATTTTAAGTCATATTAGCACCATGCTCACCTTTATGTAACGGTAATATGTGTAACTTCAGTTTACTAGTACAGTGATGTCGAACTTGATCAGTGATCTTTTTGTTGATTATCCATCCATTCATTTTCTTTTGATTTATTTATACAAAGGTTGCAGGGGGGGTTCCCCATGCCCATCCAAGAGATAATGTTTGGGGTACTGGGAAGATACACCCAAGACAGTGTGACAAATCTATTGCTGGGTGCACACACAGACATACACACTATATAGAGGCAATTTGGAGCAGCCAAATGACCTTAAATACATGTTTTTGAAATGTGGGTGGACTCTGGAGAATCTGGAGGAAACCTAGAAATATAGAACATAGAAATAACATAGAAATATAATTATTATATAGGACATAATAATAATTAAAAGTTTTAAAAATTGCATTTGTTTACCTTTGTGTTGACAGTACGAAGACACACAGACAGAACTTTCAGCCCTGAAGGACAAATGCTGTCAGGCAGAGCAGGAGAAGGAATCCCTTTATGTGGAGCTCCAGCAGTGCCAGACCAGTCTGAAGGCCATGCTGGAGAAAAGCCATCAGGTGAGTTGTCCATGTGTTCAAAGTCAGGATTGACAATAGGGACAGTTCAAGAGGAGAGATCTGAGTGTACAGGAATATGTCGCCCCTTCAGCAACACTTGTTACACGTGCTGTAAAATTTAAACCCAAAACAGAAAAGATTAGGACTCATCTGGGGAGAAAAAAAAATGTTCTGCAGAGAAGCACCAGAATACATCTTTGATTAATCCAGTTATTGCAATCAATTTTACTCAGCCTGATTTTTATAATATCCCTTCCCTCCTTTAGCTGTCTTTATTGCCGTCCATCCTAGCCGTAGTCATCGGCCTTGTCCTGGCTTTGCTGTATTGGTGCTACGGTCCATTGTGGTAGAAAGGTACCCAGGTCTATTGTCCCATCATTTTTTTTCATCCTTGCTCTTCGGGGTCCGCCATCTTTAGCTTGTGCAAACCTAATTCCTTGCTCTTGCAAATCGTCGCCAATCACTGTCAAAATGTCTTTTTTCAGGTTTGCATCATATTCAATAAACAAAACTGCATCTTCCTGTATTAACAAAAATCTCTTTTTACTAGTCAACTGTGTCCAGCTTAAAGCTTTTAACATACCAGCTGTGTGTCAGTTTTTAATCCATGTGCTTGGCTCGCTGTGTTTTGTCCTCGTATTCCATTGTCACTGACCCTTTTATCAGTGGATATAATTTGACTCTATTTGAGCGATAATGCTGACTACACTGTCATCTGTGTGTCTGCTATTTTAGGAAAGATGGTTAAGGTGGATGCCCGTTGCTGCTGTAACGATTGCTGTGACTGTCTGTACAGCCTATGTGCTTAAAAAGACCTAAGGACATGAAACCACCACACACACTATTTTAGCACTATAGCCATTATGCTGTTTTGGCCTAGGAGGCACCAAATGTATATTCTACTGGAATTTGTAACCGTATCAAAAAAGGCTAAAGACTTAGAGTAATAGTGTCACATTCATATCATATCCAGCCATAGCAGCCTCATAGTTTTCTAAAGACAGAATGTTGAGTTGGGTTGTTTAAATGTGTTTTTCTGTCTTTTTTATCCTTATACCATATGTAATGCAGTTCATATTCCTAACTAAGTTGTTTGTGTTCGTCACGAATGTTTATGTAATACACTTAACCGTCTGCTCCAACTCCCCCCTCCCTCGTCACTGTATTGAAAGCAATAATCTGTTTGAAATGGTCACATCTTAAAGCAGGGTGGGAAACACAGTTCAGATTTCCCCCCAATGTTGTTTTTTTCTTCCATGTGTCTGTATAGATGCTCATTCAGAACTGATCTTATTTAAAACTTAATGTCTATGCACAGAACAATGATGTTCTATGGCTTTAATATAGTAATGATTAAAAAAACAGCACTGCACTTATTCACACTGTACTGTCTCAAAGAGACCTTTAATATGCTAATGAACTAATGCTGGGTACATTGCTGAAAATGAACAGTTTTAGCAATATGTACTATAAAAATATTTAACTAAACTAAATAAAAAAAGTTGTTTAATTCTGTAGTTGTTCTTAATGCTTTTCATAATGTGCCTTGTTCAAGTTTTGCTTTTGAATATGTTTCTGGCTTTACACACTGTGAAATAAATCGGTCCCTTATTGTTTCAACACAAAAGATCTAGTCAGATTAGTTTCTTTTGCTTTAAGATAAATGATTACCTCATAAGTCTACAGTTAGTAAGAAAAAGTAAGATGGGAATCATTTCCACATTAAAAAAAAACATTATAAAGGATACATTAGGCCATGGTGCTACTTTTTACAAAATGCTCTTGAAATAGTTTACACTATAGGAAATGCCTGTCAGAGGAACTGAGAGTAATGAGGTGGAAGGAACTGCCAGAGGAGTTCAGAAAAAGAACTGTGGCAAGGCACAGATCAGGCCAAGGTTAAAAAATTATTTCTGTAGCACTCAAGTTTCTTAAGAGCACAGTGGTCTCCATAATCCATAAATGAAAGTTTGGGATGACCAGAACTCTCCCTAGACCTGGCTGTCCAGCCAAACTGAGCAATCTTGAAGAGCATGCAGGTAAAGGCGCACCAGAAGATCATTGTGTCTCAGCTCCAGAAATGCAGTATGGAGATGCGGGGGGAAAAAGTTCCACAAAGTCAACTATCACTGCAGTCCACCAGCAGTCTGGGATTTATGGCCAACGGAAGCCTCTCTTCAGTGCAAGACATATGAAAGCCCACACGAAGGACTCCCAGACTATTAGAAATAAGATTCTCTGGTCTGATGAGATGAACTTTTTGGTGTTAATCTTGAGTGGTATGGGTGGAGAAAACCTGCTGAACATCTACCCAATACAATCCCAACAGTGAAACATGGTGATGGCAGCATCATGCTATGGGGTTTTTTTTAGCTGCAGGGACAGGATGACCGGTTGCAATTGAAGGAAATATGAATGCAGATATCCTGAAAGAAAACCTCTTTCAGAATGCTTAGGATCTCAGACTTGTCTTGTTGAAAGGTGAACCTTCAGCCCACTCAGTGACCATTCTTGACTGGCCCAGCCTAAACCCAATTGAGCATCTCTGGAGATCTAAAGATGGCTGTCCACCAACTTTCCCCATCCAACCTGACGAAACTGGAGAGGATCCCTAAATTCTGGTGTGAGAAACTTCATTCCCAAGAAGACTCATAACTGAAAAGGGTGCTTTTACTCAATACTGAGCAAAGGGTCTGAATACTTATAACCATGTGATCTTTCAGTTTTTCTCTTTTAATAAATGGCCAAAAATATTTTGGCGCATTTTTTTATTTTTTGTCAAAGACTGAAATTTAAAGGGGTCTGATTACTTTCCGTCCCCACTGTACTAGCTTTCATTAATAGTGTAAATGCTTATTCATTATTTATTCACATTCTATTCACGCATTAATTTCAAATAAATTAAGGTGTAGTAGTTTTGTTAATACATCCATTCATCTTGAATGGAAACCGGAAAACCCGGACAGGCTGATCCAACTTTAGTGGAAACTCCTCAAGACAAGTTAAAATGAGGCTCCAGGTATCTGCTCCATGGACACTGTGCTGGCAGACACAGCAAACCTTCTTGCCACAGCTGGCATTTATGTGCCATCCTGAATAAGCTGCACTACCTGAGCAACTTGTGTGGGTTGTAGACACCGCC
>JAOUQT010000016.1:6409681-6432353 GCA_025769995.1 Xyliphius kryptos | reverse complement strand
AGCAAGTGAAACTGATTTACAATCAGTGTTGCTTCCTAACTGGACAGGTTGATTTCACAGAAGTGTGGTTGACTTGGCATAACATCGTGTTGTTTAAGTGTTCCCTTGTATTAATCCTGTGTAATCCTTTTTAGGTTCTGCACATACTGCAGCAGTGAGAAAGTATTTGAACTCACCACGTGATCTTGCATCTACTCTCAGGTAAATATTTTTTAATAAAACAAACCTTAATAGTACCGAGGGGATGAGTCCAGATTTCATGCCTAAATTGAGTCTGGAACACCATTTCATTTGGCTGTTTATGCATTTTATATACAACTCCATCAGCAGTTCCTTTCAGGTAAAGGCAAGATTTTGTATCCAAAGCTGAGATCTTTTAGGTCTCTTCAATCTTTTCGTTTAAAAAGTTGCATTTTCACACTCTATAGACTTAAATATAAGTTATATGTCTCAAATTGCAAAGGTGTCAGCCAGCACCTTCTGCTGGTCAGGTTAAGCAAAAAAAAGATACTGAGGTGGGGGGGTAGGCTTATAGGGTTGTTTTCTAGCTGTGAGAATTGCAAATTATTTTCTGTTAACAAATTTTCATGAACTGGTTCATTGCATTTTGGAGGTAAAAGCTAATTATGATTTTGATTTAAAGATAATAAACAGTAATAATAATAAATGTAATAATAAACAGAAGTTTTGCCAAAAACTGAACTTTACAACAGCAATGGGGTTGAATTATTTCAGGTGGTAACATACAGTCATGAAAGAATTCAAAACCACAACAGTGAGAAAAAAAAACCATGAACTTAAGGAGCTGACCATTATGTTAACTAATATGTGTGAGTTTCACTACATAGGTTTAATGTGGAGGACACATTTCTCTGCGTGTAATCACAGTTTGTCAAATGGATCACACACAGGGAGAAAAAAAAAAAAACAGACAAAGAGAAAAGACTAATATACACTGACTTTGGTAACCAAAATGAGTTGACAATTGGGGGAAAGAAGCCAGAACAAGGAATCTTTTGCAGTTTTATTCACTATAACACTAAGTGCTCCCATTACAGAATAAAATCACATTTTATTGTAATGTTTGGAGTTTAAACAAAGTAGAAAGAGTAAAGAGTTTGTCCTACAAGGTGTGCACCATTTACACCCCAAAACCCTTTAAGGTATGTGCAGGTTTATTTCCACAACCAAAACTTACGCCAGAGAAGAAAAATTTCACTCTGACTTGACCTCCGGAATAGAAAGGGGTCAATAACAGGAGACCAGTTCACCTTAATCATAAGTAGCACCCTCAGAGCTTCCCTTATCGGCCCAAGTGTTTATGATGATGCTTTATTACATGCCTCATCAAGGCTAGTAAATGAATCTTCTTGGTGTGAACAAATACATGTGAATGCAAAGTTCCTTCATCCCCAATTTGAACTTTTGGACAATAAATCAGTATTTGTTCTGAGAAATGTGAGGGAAGCTGTTGGAGGAGAGGGTGAGAACAGTGCAGTGGGAAAATAACAGATCCAGATTCTCTTAAACACAGGGAGAGTGCATATGCATCTATAGATTTCATAACGACCAGTTACAAACAGTTACAGTCAAAGATCCCATTCACATCTCAGAAACACCTCTCAATACATCCCCCACAAGATGAGTTCAAAATGTGATGGTACAACCCTCATGTTCAAATGCACACCTTCCAGGAGCCAATTTTTTTTTTTTTTCTTTTTTTTTAATACTTTATGCATCCCGTTTTGTGCACCAGCAGAATTTTCTCCCCTCCCCCTACCCTGGGCCTCCTCTCAACGAATGGTGTATCTGACGTAGGGCACCTCCACATCCTCATCAGTCGAATCATTGCAGCAGAGCTCAAACACCAGTGCTTTAACATGCTTCCCAAGTTTCTTCTTCGACACCTTGGTTACTATTTCGGTCATACTAGAAAAAGATTATCAAAAAAAGGATCTTAAATATTAATATATATAAAAAACATACAATTAAAATATTGTATAAGAGATAAAGGCTTAAAAATGAGGGTGTAAGAAAGACAATTGCTTTCAGTAAGATTAAATAGTATTATAAGGCAAGAAGAACTTACGGAAGCTCCAGTCTTTCTTTAAGCTTGGCAGCATGCATGAAGAAAGAATACAGCATAGAAACACCCTGAGACAACATGGTGATCTCCAGCTTGTGTTCATTCTGATGGTGACAGAAAAGAGAAGAGTGACCACACAGAAGGGATCATTAACTTAAAACTATAACTTGGGAAAAATAATATAATTATTGCCTTGAAGTAATCTAGGAATTGTCTCAGAGTCATTTCCTCTCCACTTGGCTGAATGCCCTTCACTTCAAAACGGTCCCATAGCGTCCACTCAATTTCATAGTACTACAAAATAATAAATGATATCACCACCACTATGTAAATATACAAAAATGCATATTAATATAATAGTAAAGGTCAAAAGATACATACTTTGTGTTTAGGAGCAGCAATTGGTTCAGAAAAGGCAAAGAAAGGCAGGGCGAGGTTCATGAAGCCGTTCTTGTAAGACTCCAGCTTTTTGTGGCCTTGGACAATCTTAAAGAGTTCCAAACACACCAGGCCTACTACAGCAGCAGTTGTCGTAGCGATGGCGGGAATGATCTTACCAGCAATAAGCTTGCTCTGATTTAGAGAGGAAAAGTCATATTCTAATCTTGAGATATTATATTTGCACAGCTGAGTCGTATTCCTACCTTATGTCTGTCTGCGGGAGGAATGTCATAATTCTCTGCTCTCAGATTGGACGCTGCAACAATAAAGTCCATGTGGAAGTTTGTGTCATCATCCTGTTAAAACAAAAAGAGATATGTAATAATTCAGCTCACTTCTGACAAACCTGTAGACAGCTGTCTGTTCACATACCTTTTCAAAGTCTATAGGACAGAGTTTAAATTGGGGCGAGGCCTCTGAAGTGGGAAGAAGGGACTTCAGCTCTTCAAGTCTTGAATCATCTATTATAAAACAATTAGCCACAGGTTTATATATATATATTTTTTTTCTCCTTTTTTTTCAAGTATAATCATCGATATGACAAATCCTAAATGTTTTATTTTGTGAACAACATGAAAAGTGATTGTGACAAGAGTGGTTAGTGCTTCTGACTTCCAGCAGAAGGTGGACGTGATACCTGGGCAGAAAAGATAAGAGCTACATCAAAAATCATCTAATAAAAGGTACTAGCTTGGATCTGGTAAGCACTGTTTAGCCAGTACTTCGAGTAACAAAGATACCAGACATCCAACTTAAGATCTCCACTATTAATTAAAAGCCATTTGGTGCTGGACACAATCCGGATTATTTTTGTGGTTATAGATAAACACAAACAGTAAACTGCTTAAATTTCAACACTTTTTGTTTTTGGCTTAAATCATATGATTTGAATTGAGTTCAAAGTGTCTTTCAGTTTAGAAAGTCATCTGGGAATTTTCACCTACTACTTGAAAACTATTGTGTATTTGGACATACTAACAATTCTTGACTACAGCTTTTATGTACTGTACAGGTCATTCACTGACTGTACTGTACAACTTTCTTCCTATAAACACAAAGAGCGGCTCTAGCAAACATAACAAACCTGATCAGGAATAACGGCTTTTGAATATTAATTAAGGAAAATCCCATGTAAAGTTGTTTTTTAAATAAATAAAACCTATGCATAAAAAACACATTTGTTTTCTGTAAATCTTTTAGAGAAAAGGCTTTACATGAACAAAAAAAAAGAATGCGTCAAACAGTGATTCCCAACCTTTTAAATAAGACAACACACAGAAAATCTTAAACTGAACCAAACTTTGTTCTAATCCTCGTACCGATGGAGGCATTGGAATTCTGCAGCTCCTGATCAGACACATGAATTTTAACTCCTGATCTCGGAGTAAACTCTGGTACTTTGACATCTGGTAGGAGCTTGGCCAGAGCTTCTCGGTCTGTGGAGCCTTTAAGGCCGTATGTTTGGGCATACAAGTTGGCTGCTGCCATGATGTAGTCCATGTGCAGATCCTAAACAGAAGATACTTTATCTTTAATATGGTGGATTTAAAGGAACAAATGGCATTTATAGGATTGTACTACAAAATGATACTCACATTGCTAGTGCTAAATTCTAGGGGATGAGGACATCTTTTGGGACCTGACCAGAATGGAGCTCCAGAGCTTGTGAGCTGGAAAATAGAAGGATGATAAAATGTGTTCACTTAATAATTAAGGCCGATAAATGGTTTTTATAAATCCTAAACCTAGCTATATTTAGCTTTTTAGAAACTTTGGATAATTTACCAAATGTAAATTTTCAATGGCGTCATCCAAAGTGACTTACAAGTACCACAGTAATAGTAGGGGGCAGAACACGGGGGTTACATACAGAATCCCTGGAGCAATGAGGGTTGAGTCTTGCTCAAGGATCCACATTGATAACTTCAGTGGATCTAGGATTTGAACCCTCAACCCTAAGATTGCTAGCCAAACACCCTAACCATTGAGCTACGAGACCCTTAATTTACAAAGTACCTAATAATAACGCCAAAGAAATGCACAAAAAGTCTAATAAGATTATAAACACATTACAAAACTAAATCACCGCAGCAACTAAACCTACAACGGTTCATTATAAAGTCATTAAATCTGTTTGTGTAATGACTTGGATTACTCTAATAAGTTTAGCTGCTACCATAATAGCCCCAACAATGCCATTTGCCAATGTATGGCCACGAGTAGGACTATTTTTGTGGTGTCCCACATTGGGCACCATTTCAAACCCTCAAAACTTCATGACCAATTCAGCAGCCGACCACTCTGGATTTATAGCATTATTGTTGACGTTACATAACAAACCAATAAACTATGCACAGTTAATCTTAAGCAATAAACAGACTAGCGCTCAAACCTGTTCAGGTGGGAAGTTGTGCAGTAACTGCCGGATGTTGTTACTGTACTGACACTGCCAGTGATTACGTGCCCAGGCTACACAGTCATCCCAGCTGCGTGGACAGTCAGTCACCAAACTCTTGTACACAGCCTCTAGGACCTCCGCAGGCTGGGCACCAGGGAGCTTCAAAGTGCGCTCCATAAACTTCGTGTCTCTGTAAGAGTTAAATAATAGAACTAAAAATGTGTCCTTTTGGGACGGATCAATAACAGTTTAAAGCATGGATACAAACATTGTGACTTACGTTAGATATTGCATAGCATTCTCAGCAGGCTGTTTGAAGAGGCCTTCAAACTCATCACGAGCCCACTGAGGAATAGAGTATAAGAAATCAACTAAATGTCACTGAAATCTCATTTCTACACTAAATCAAATCCCAAAGAGGCAACAGTTGCACTTCATTCAGTACATCTCACCTGCAGTGTGTGCTCAATAGCATTGGGGAAGTTCTTCAGTGTGCAGATAGGAATTGACTTTTCTGGTGGGTCCTGGCTGGAGCTGTAGGACTCCGTGAGAAATGGAATTACTACCTGGACATTTCCTTTAGTTCCAAGAGTTCCAGATTCTAGTAGAGGTGTACGGTAGTAAACACACCTACGGTCCATGTACATTCCTGAAACATAATTATAAAAAAATGGGTAAGTGAGCACGGTTGATAAACAAAGCAGTATAATAAGAAGGGAGTGAAAGTAAGTAAGTGTGTGCATGGATAGCTAGCTAGCTAGCTGGATAGCTAGCTAGCTAGCTAGAGCCCTCCATAATTACTGGCACCAACCATTTAAAATGTCTTCAAAGCCTTAAAATAAATGAATTATTTATTGCAGACGCACTGCACATTACTCTGAAAAAATGTGCAGTGATAAGTAATTCATCACTTTGTTATAAATATGGCGTTACACAGAGGCCGATTTCTCTTACTCACGCTTAAACATGGGAAAGGCAAAAGAACACACTACTCAAGGCAGATGTGTGTTGACCTTCAAAAATCAGGCAACTGCTACAAGAAAATAGCCGCTCACCAGCAGATGCCCCTTACCTACGGTCAAAGCAATCTTAAAAAACATCTGCAAATGTGACAGACAAGCCTGGAAGAGTGCATCTTGCCACCACACACAGTGAGAAGGACAGTAAGAGAAGCAAAAAGTTCTCTAAAGCTTACTGTAGGAGAATTAAAGCAAAAATGATAGCATCTTAGGGTTATGAGGTCTTCCAAACAACGATCTGGTGCTTTCTACATGCCAAAAAGCTGTTTGGGAGGTTTGCACAGAGAAGGCGTGTGTTCTACTCATAAGCATAATCTGGGAGTTTGCCAAGCAGTACTGGAATTTTAACTGGGACCATGTGCTTTTGTCAGATGAGACCAAGATGGAGCTGTTTGGCAACAAACAGTCTCAATGGGTCTCCAATCTTGTGAAGAGTTGGAGGATAAGATTAGGTGCTGTCTTGTTGGTAAAAGGAGGTTGTACAAAGCACTAACACCAGGGGGTGCCAATAATTTTGGTGTACATGATTTCTTTTAAAAATATTTATTTCTTAACAAATCAAATTGTTTATTCAGCAGCTTAATTCATTACCACATCTCACATACAGTAATATTCTCTTTCTCTTAACAATTTTTTAACCGTTCTAAAACAGACATTTGTTTCATGACTATGTGTCTTCTGACATGATTCAACAAATGAGAAACTACACACTACAGCAGTTAGGGCTAAATAGCTTGTTTATCACCCATGTAGCAATTATTCAATTTCCCCATTTGCTCAGGTAAACCCAGGTGGTGACCATTTAATCAGGCAATGCATTTCAAATTAGTCTGACATTTAAAAAAAAGCACGTTTACAGCTCTTGCTTAATTTTCTCTCGTGTATATATAGACCTGTTTTAAGACTCAAGTCACTCACGTGCATCAACGTTGTCCAGGGCATTGGCTACTCCATCCAGGCCTTCAAAGAAGTCATCATCATAGACTTTCTCAGTGTCAGGTCCAACTCTGTTCTGATGGCCTGTGATGTGGATGGATGGGTTCATCTGCTTTACAGCAGCTGCTGCAGTCTCACTCTTCATCTTCTGCTCAGAAGAGGAGATTAAGAAAAATGTTACAGCTTTATTACCACCTAAAGAAATGCACTGCATTAGAACACTGGCACAACCTGCGTGAGTTTAAGGCACACACATCCCTCTCTGATGTGACTAGTATTTTCTGCCGACAGGTGAAATCAAAATTTTAAAAAGATTTTAATAAATGATTCTCCCTCCCGCTCTTGTAATGTTCATGTCTCCAATTACAGAGAAAGACTTTTTTTTAAATCATTGGTTTGTCTGATTTCACTCTTTATAGGTATATGTTTGAGTAAAATGAACATTTTTATTTTATTATATAAACTATGACAACATTTCTCCAAACTTCCAAGCAAAAATGTAGAATTATTTGCAGACAATACGGTCAAAAGAACAAAAAAAAAGTGCTTTCAGACCTTAAATAATGCAAAGAAGGCAAGTTCATACCTATTTAGAAACCATACTAATGTTTTAACTCAGAAAGAGTTCAGAAATCAATATTTGGTACAAAACCACGATTTTTAAAATCACAACTTTCATGCATCTTGGCATGCTTTCCACCAAGTCTTTCACACTGCTTTTGGGTAACGTCACTCCAGATGCAAAAATTCAAGCCGTTCAGCTTTGTTTGATGGCTTGTAACTATCCATCTTCCTTTTTATTACAAAGGCAAAGGACAAAATCGACTCTCCAGTGAACGGGGATGACTGTCATCTTATTTGAATGTTGAAGCCAGCAACCGCAAGATAACATCAAGTGACCAACAAAGGAATGGCAAATGGAAGCTGGGGTGACATGCACGGCAAGAACAGTTCGTTACAGGCTCCTGAAGGCAGGGTTCAAGTCATAAAAAGGCTTTTTTTCTAGCTTTACATCAATGAGAAGCAAAGGAGAGGCAGGCTGAAGTTTGCAAAAGACCATAAGGATTGGACCAAAGAGGACAAAGTCCAATTTTCATCTTTGCTCAACACTTGGTTGTCTAATGGTTAGACAGAGACCTGAGGCGTACAAGCCACAGTGTCTTACACCCACTGGTTAACACCCACTGGTGGAGGATCAGTGATCTGGGGCTGCTTCTTTGCGAAGAACGTATGAATCAAGCCACATACAAGGTTTTCCTGGAAAAACTCTTGTTCTGCTCTGGCAAATGTTCCACAACTCTGAGGACTGTTTTTTTTTCCAGCAGGACAAGGCTTTATGCCACACAGCTAACTCAGTCAATGTGTGGATAAAGGACCGCTAGCTTAAAACCCTGTCATGGCCAGACCAATCTCCAGACCTGAACCCTATTGAAAACCTCTGCAATGTAATCAAGAAAAAGACGGATGGTCACAAACCACCAGACAAAATAAACTGCTTGAATTTTTGAATCAGGAGTGACAAGTGTGGTGGAAAGCAAGCCAAGACACATGGAAGCTGTGATTAAAAATCATGCTTATTCCACCAAATATTGATTTCTGAATTCTTCCTGAGTCAAAGCATAAGCTTGGGTTTTTTTATTTTATTTTTTTACATTATTTAAGGTCTGAAAGTACATCTTTTTGTTATTTTGAACATCTCATTTTCAGCAAATAAATACTAAAATTTTGCTTGGAATTTCAGAAACATGTCAGTAGTTTATAGAATAAAAGAACAATCCTCATTTGACTCATGTACCTATAAAGGATTAAAATCATATAAATCAAGCTCTACATGTTAATAATTCTTCTAATAACCAGCATTTGTTTATTCAGTCTTGTTAAACCTAGCCTGCTGAGATGTCCTTATTATTCTTATGATTTTTAGAAGAACAGTCCATAAAGGCAGACATAAAAACAAATATCTTTAGGGCATCTCAACAATCAAGTTTTACATTTATAATGCCATGTTTAATATTTTACTTCTACCCATGTAATGTCATAAATGACAGTAGATTGACCAGTCATATTTACCTATGAGCATTTAACCCCATGTCCTGATTTGCTTGGTGTTATAAAACAAAATTCAAATGTGTGGTGATCTGACTAAACAAATTTCATGCCAGCCACCCAGAGAAAAGTTATTCTTGTATCATTCCCAAAGTGCAAGTAAAAACACCATCAACGGTATACATTTCAGTGGTGATCTGGACTGGTTATTATACAGACTGGTTGTGTTTTGCATTTTGGGTTTCAGCTCAGAAGTTAAGAGTAGGTAGGTGATGAGGTTGGAGTGCTGTTTCTTGGAAAGACTAATATATTTACACTGTTATGAATTTAAACACATCAGGTTACTACATATCTGAAGCTGAATATACAGCATAGTGCAGTTTCATTGGATACACAACCATTCATTGTTTATAGTGTTTTAGTTTTGGTAGTGGAGGGGGTTGTCCCTTGGATGTAATTTATCTACAGGCTAAATTTACCAACAGACTATAAGAAACAAACCACTAAGGGTTTAAAAAAAAAAAAAAAAAAAAAAAAAAAAAAAAAAAAAATCAAGATTCAAATCCCAATCTTGGACTGCTGTTTTCTACCCAAAAAAACAAATCTACATAATTAGTTCTTACTGTGACATCCCATGGCCTAAAGAGGAATTGACGATTGAGGTTTGATTTCTCTATAGTGTCCATGTCCGTGACAATGACCTCTCCATCTCCGCTGGCTAAACCCATCATTGCAAAGTTCTTAAGTAGCTCACAGCCAATAGCTCCCGCACCAACCTGCAAAAAAACCAGAAATAAAAAGCATCAATGGTGCTGCTTTGTTTTTAAAAGGTAGCTTACTGCCATCTAATGAGAGCATGTAACCATCTTTACCAAAAAGTAGCGCTGTTTAGCCAATAGCTCTTGAAGCTTGGATCCAAATACAGCAACCTGTCCATCATATCGACAGTCTCTCTATGGAAGACGAGAAAATCAGATTCTTTATTGCATTAAAATTAAAAGTTGACCTTAAACCGGCAGAGCCGAATCTTGATTATACATACAGGGGCACATTCTTCCTCTGATGGATTCTCTTCTTCAGCTTCAGGCAAACACTCCAGTGCATCGAAATACAGCCACTGCATGATGGGCATGAATTTGCCTGTGCATGCCTTAGGTAAAAAAATATAATAATAAGGTTTTCGTAATTAGACAGGAATAGACTCGTAGAAACGGTGTTAAATGGCTGAAGATGCATGAGTTTTAAGACATTTTGTACCATAAAAAGCAATATGCAAATAAAATTAAAAGAGGGAACAGGAATTGAACCAGCAACGTTTAAGTCCCATGACTGGTTCCTGTACCACAAACCTACGATTAACAGTACCCTTGAGGTCAAGAAGAATAAAGAAAAAAAAAAAAGATTAATTCTTTAAAAGTGTTACCAGGTTAAAGGGTAATTTAATGGCAGTTTATAGTTTTATATTCCAGTCTGTTTATTTTGTCTTATACACTGTTAAAAAAAAAAAGGGAACACAAACAACACACTAACTCTAAATCAACCACACTTCTGTGAAATCAACCTGTCCAGTTAGGAAGCACCACTGATTGTGAATCAATTTTACCTGCTAATGTGCAAATGGAACAGACAACAGGTAGAAAGAAGAGGCACTTAGCAAGACCCCCCTATAAAGGAGTGCTTCTGCAGGTGGTGACCACACACCTTCTCTCTGTTCTCATCCTTTCTGGCTGATATTTTCGTCACTTTTGCATTTTGTCAGTTCTCTCAACATAGAGGTAGCATGAGGCAGTGTCTACAACCCACAGAAGCTGCTCAGGTAGTGCAGCTTATTCAATGTGAGCTGGCAAGGTTTGCTGTGTCTGTCAGCAAAGTATTCAGATACCACGAGACATAGAGGGGGCCATAGGACAGAACATCCAGGCACGTGGACACACACAGACCCTCATTTTAACTTGTCTTGCGGAATTTTCACTGAAGTTGGGTCAATCAGTCATTTGATTTTCCATTTTGATTATGATTCCAAATCCAGACTTTCATGGGATAAAGATTTTGATTTACATTTTGATGGTATTTTGTTGTCAATGCATTCCACAATCTACTAAATAAAGATGTTCAACTGAAATATTTTATTCATTGAGATCTAGAATGTGGATAGGATTATTTTAGTGTTCTCTTTATTTTTTTAAATAACACATTTAAATTCATGTGCTGGCCGTTTGACATCACTGTGAGAATTTTCAAGTGAAATGGAGTCCAAGCCATTTAAAACTATAAACTGAATTTAACACACAAGGTACATTAGCTGCACAGATGCAATCAGGAAAAGCTACATGGGAAGTTATTACCTTCATAACCTCCTGAGCAGCAAGCCCACCGATGAAGGCATTGACTGGGGCGAGATCTCCAGCAGCAACACTGGAGAGCTTTTTAATCAGTGCTTCATCCAGTTCCACCCGTTTATCAGAATCAGACTGCGCAGCATTGACTTCTCCTGCCAGAGTAACCAGTTCATCCGCATCAGACTGCAGTACAGAAAGGAAAAGGTAAGCCCTCCGCTGAGTCAGCAGCAGCTCAGCATTTTTTTTTATTGTGTAAACAGATGTGTATGAGTAACAGTCAAATTTACATTACTGTCAATATAATGAAGTTGTATTACAGAGAAAAAAAATAAATTCAGCATTTTAAAAAGCACTCACGTCCACTAAATTTATGCATACCTGATTCCAGGGTTTGGGAGCTCGGCCATGTTTCTTCTGAAAGGCATGGAGAGCCTGGAAGCCCACGTGTAGCTGCCCAGGGCGATCAAACTTGGCAAAATCAGTCAGCACGAACTCAGGTTCTGACATTGATGTGGAAAAGTTTTTCTGGAACAGCAGAAGATAATTAGTACTTTAATTCTGTAGTCATTAACACAACACATCAGTAGCCCAAAAAACTGTTTTTAACTTACAAAGGCAACTTTTTTAGGCATCTTGACTTGTGCAACAATACCACCCCTCACATAATCGGAAAACGACGTTGTGTCACAAATACTGAATGTGTAGGGACCTGCAATGATGAAAGAAAAAGCTATTGATTCTGGAGCAAACAAAAAGCAGTAATTAAATCAAATAAACTTTTTAAAGATCAAAGGATATGCGGTTTACCATAAGTAAACACTCACCAAGGGCTTTGATTTCAATTGGCTGGCAACCGTTAAGTTCAGTCATCCCCTGTACCTCTGTGAAAGTGACATAATCTCCAGTTTCGAAGCCGTGCCTGACCTCATCCAGACAGGTCACCACACCAGCAGTGTCCTGTTAACAGAACAACCTTAATTACACATTTTATACACTAAATAGCTCCTTCCAATTTTGCACTGCTAACCTATAATTATGTTAATTTGCCACATGAGCTTTGTATGTGAACATAAGGTTTAAACACAATTGTACCAGACTAACTACAAAGTTTAATTTTAAGCCTATCTGCAAACAGGATATTTAAACAAGCAAGTAAGGTTGGAAAATTCCAAGGATGACCAATTATGCAATATAATCTAGCTGAAGAAACACCAAAATTTGGAAATAGCTTTAAATTAGGGCGAAAGATTAAATGTTCAAATAAATTTAAGGATTAAAAGAAAGTTATTTAAAAAAATATATATATAAAAATAAATAAATAAAAAAGATTGCTCAGATTTTACATAAGCCTAAACCTCAAACCAAAGAATACTTCTGTGACCTTTTGCTATAATACATGTCTACAAAATGTCTACAGTGACGCTTTGAAATTGTAATTCTTCTACAAGTTTCTATATTTTCTGCATAGATGTAAATCAAAACTTTTAATCTTGTCCTGTAACTAGATATCTAGAACCCAAATCAGCCCAAGGAGCAAAAATAACCGCAACCAAATATTCAAAGTAATTGTAAATGTCCTGCACATCGGCATGGAAATATTTTAGTCTATTCCTCCATAGGGAAACTTCAACTCTGTTGTCTAACTCCCATAGTAATTATGTCATAACTCCCATAGACTGCATGCTTCAGGTCCTTTCACAACACGTCTTGAGGATTAAGGTCACAACTTTGCCGTAGCAATTTTAAAACTTTTTTTATTCATTATTTATTTTTAGGAAAATTACTTGTTATGTTATGTTGTGCTGCATGACCTACATTCTCAAGAAGAGGCTTACAGACAAGAAGCCTGACATTTTCTTTAAAAAATCAAAATAAAAAAAGCTGCTTCTGCAAATAAGATGAAGGTTTTATACTGAAATGCTGTTTTTTTTTCCTCTAAATAGAATTTCTAACAAAGTAATCCATTTTGTGGATTGCCCACAAAACTTTGGTCCAATAACATCCTATATTGTGCATGCTAACTTTAGCAAACTAAAAATGTGCTTTTCTTAGAACAGTAACCATCTTTTTACCTTGCAAGCTGCCCTACGTACTACTGTGTTCTCCTGATGGTGGATTAATAAATATGAACATTAGCACTGGCCAACGGGAGCCAATGCCTTTAGCTCAGGAATCTTTTTTTCATGCCATAAACAGACAAGACTTTTTTTTAATAATACATTGCACCTACTTCGATGCAATTATTATACGACTGACAAAGAAAAAATTTGAGCATGTATACCAGATTTTTGCATACATGTGATTTATAAGATCTGAGGGTCATAAGACCAAAAAGTAAAAAAAAACTATTACCCAATCAACAAAATGAAAATAATAATAAAAAAATTGTTTATAAGCTGATGTACAATTACAATTCTGTATAGCAGTACAACCGACAACAAAAAAATTAAAGTTGTCATATTGAGCACCCTTATGCTTACCTTGGTGATCATGGAGATCATTGCACTTAATGGCTGCTCTCCATTAGGGTCGTAAACAATCATTTCATCTCCAAAATCACAGAAAAGTTGCCTTTAAAAATAAAGAAAAAGGAGGCGAAAAACCCTTTTGAATCACAACTCACAAACGACTGAAAAACGAAATAAGCAAACACGAAGGGAAAATGTCAGTGATCTTTCAGTGGCTCAAAATATTAAAGATTCATCTAAAGTATGCTCAAGAAGCAAAATCTCTATTGGACAATGTAATGTCAGGTCCAGTAAAAACATAATTAGAACATAAACCTGAACTACAGCCGTAGCATGCATTAGGTTTACAAATATTTTATACACAAATAAAGCTTATACAAATACATTGACAACACAAATGACTAGAATAATAATTTCCTTAAACCAAGTTCTTACCCAAACAATCCCCGTGTGTCAGCAATAATCAGTTTAATGCTTTTGGTGTGGCAAAAATCACCAATACGTCTTTGTTCATCAATTGCAGAGTTGGTCAGGACCACAACCTACAACAATAAGCATGTTTAAACACAACAGCCATTAAGTTCTACACACGCCTTTGAAAAATTGCTGGTGATTGTGCATTGCTGAGCTGTATGTCCATTACAAGCACACTCCTCTTCACAGAGGTGCAAAAAGTGCTAAATGACAGCAGGTGGGTGAATTCTGAACAGGAAACGTGTTAAACAAGCAGTGTTGTCATCGCCAGATTGACAGCCTTCTGGTAGTGAAACTGAGGCCGTTGGATTTAAGAAGCTTTTGTATTGCTCATGATTAGGTACCAGCATTTTTAATGGCTGGGATTTTATTAATAGATTTGCGTTTTCTTTTCAGCAGACTGGGTTTCATAACTATATTTTGGAGTGGTTTTAAAAATATTGCAAAGAAACTTAAATTTATGTCACTGCATGTTACACAGTATGCCACAAGAACACTTGTACTTGATTCAGTATTGTGTTTAATGTCACTTAAGCAAAAACTATTTAATGCCCAACACTTGTATAGTTTCTAGAGTGCAAACATGGTTTCTGTTTATGTTCAACTGCAAGTCTAGTATTTTCTTCAGTAGTGTGTTGCTGAACAGGTCATTTATGGATCTCCTGGTGTGAAAGGCTTTTCCTTTAGTAATTGAGCAGGACATTTTATATACATTGTTGTAGGTAAACTAAAGCACGTTTGGTAGGTTGGTGGTTTGTCTCCTGTAGTGGTTGTTGGAAGTGAGAACAGTCAGTATGGCATCTTGTACAAGTAGTCAGAGTGCCCTTTTGGTGATCTGCATTAATTTAATGTTTGTTAGCTATATATTTAGCTATATATTTAATCTCCTATACATTTTTCATTAATCTTTGATGCGAGTCCTGATTGTTTGGTACTCTGTATGGGGAAATGTGACATGAGATTGTCTTCTGTCTATTCAGGCTGCTTGTTCACTTGGATAACGTTATTTCATAATTTTGTTACTACAGCTCATGTTCTTTAATCATGGTGACCAAAGTTTAAGAATTTAAAAGCATGTCAACAAGGCCTCTAAAATTGACTATAAAAAGAGCATCAACAAAAAAAATTATTCGCAAGCAAGGGTCATGGAACATCACTTTAAACCATTTCGCATTTCATGAGAGAATTGACTGTTGATTTAAAGACAATGTTTCTCAGTGCATGGTAACAAAGAATTTGGATATTTCTCCAATTAACAGTGGTATAAAAAGATTCAGTGAGTCAATTGAAAATTCTGTGCTTTTTCAACCATTAATAGCGCTGCTGAACGTGCATAACCATTAACCCCTAAATTTTATATTTTATTGCATTTCTATATAAAATATGTTACGTGAAATACTCTGCATATTTTAATGCACTGTCACTAATTCATTACTACATATTACATTTTAAAACAAAATGTGGCCGTTACAAATGTTATTGCACCATTAATATTTCATTTATTTATTTGTTATAATAATTTTCCAATGGTGGGCCGCACGGTGGCTTAGTGGTTAGCACATTCGCCTCTCAGCGCTGGGGATTCTCGGTTCGATTCCCTATCTGGGTGAAGTTTGCATGTTCTCCCCGTGTCTGCGTGGGTATCCTCCAGGTTCTCCGGTTTCCTCACTCATACCAAAAACATGAAGGTAAATTGAAGGCTCTAAATTGCCCTGTATAGTCTGTGTGTGACTGTGTGAATGAATGTGTACCCAGTGATGGATTGGCGCCCTGTCCTGGGTGTATCTGCCCAGTGCCAGAGACGTTCTCCCCTAGAAGTGCATGGGGAACCCCCCCCCACGACCCTCATAAAGAATAAGCGGAAGATGATGAATGAATGTACTTAATAGAAAGTAATAGGACGTCTGCTTCTGCTAAAAAAAAAAATTGAGCTGTGGTCGGAAGACCACATTTAGGAATTCTCTGAATACAGTTAACAAAAAAAATGAATAAATATAAACACCCACATCAAACAATAGAATTGCAAGAATCATTTTACAGCTTAGATTAGTGTTAGAAGGTACCTGAAACTGTGTCAGGTAGTCATTGGTGAGCGTTCCAGTGTAGGACGTTACAGGAACATAACTGTTAAGCTCGGCCAGCCTTCCCTGACTGACCTCAGCCCGATTCTTCCCCAGGTCCTCTTCACGCAGGTAAAACTAGAATGAATGAAATGTTTCATTAGTTTTTTTTTTTTTGCCTTAGTTATAATGGTCTACGGAATTAAGTAAATGCATACTGCAGTATAATAGCAGTATCTATGCTTCATTAAAAAAAAAAAAAAAAAAAAAAACATTGTATGCATAAGCTTCAGCCAAATTTAAAAAAACAAGATGGAATAATCATGTCTACTCTAGCTATACTCAAACAGCACATTCATGAATAAACCTTGCTTTTAAAACAGACTTGGGGCTGAAGGTGTTCCAAATGCATTCTGTGATGCATGTTATACAAATTATGTCAGACTACAGCAGCCATATTAGATTTACTGCATGAACGAGCAGATGAACAGGTGGTTCCTAAAAGTGTGTGATTTCTAGCTGTTGGCATAAAAATGAACTAACCATGTGACCAACTCTGATATCAACATTTAAATTACTAAACCGTCAAAAACTTATTTAAAACAAATACACCTGCAAAAGAACCCAAATTGTTACTATGTGCTGTAGTATAATAATGATTCATTCCTAGACACTACTAATAAATATTTAAAAAAATACAGTTTCTTTCTTTTTTTTTTTAGATGTAGCTGCATTTCAACCAACAAAGCTTTAATGCATAAATACATAAAGTCATTATACTTTAATGTAACGCTTTTCAAAAAGTAACTGTGCTTTACATGCTGTGTTTATTTTTAAATGTCTACAGGGTCTGTCCCGAAAGTTTTCAACCTTGGTCCATAAAATAACAGTAGCACATAACTGAAATGATAAAAAAAATAAATTACGCATGTTACATACTGGACTTTGGACAAATCACTGCATTTATTGCCTCGTTAAAAAAATTATAGCACAGCATTACTATGACTGTATTAACTGTGCAACTGCAGGAGATCATTATTAAAATAGCAGTAGCCACATAAGTAGTAAAGATTAGTCAATATGTTAACCTACCTGTGAGGAAAGATCTCTCCATTCGGCTACACCATCATCATGCAGAGTGACACTCTTAACTCCACCGAGAATGACATTCTTGGCAATCTCCACACCGAGACCACGCAGCCCTGAGATCAGGACATTGGAGTTCTGCATGCGCTTCATTGCATCGTGACCCAGCACGTACCTGCCAAACGTGATGCAGTTAATCACTTTAATGAAACCAACTATTTATGAATCGTGGCCATGCTTGGAGAAATTATAAGAAAAATGTAAAAAGCAAATACTAAACTACAACTTACAGCTGCCTGGAGTACAGGCCTTCATCGATCTCCGCTTCATTTCCATTTTTAGCCATGCCCTGGATAATATGGTAGACATTAGTGCATACATACTACATTAAGCAAGAGAAAAAAAAAGACCTACTGTGCAAGTCAATAAGGAATGTTTTAAGACTATAGGATTCCTGTTTTATACATGCAAGTGATATATGAAACTAGACATTATATTTTAGATCAAATAAGTTATAAAACAAGTGCAATATTATTAATTATTATTATTAACACTGTCAAACAAACAAGATTTTGGCGCCAGTCCTCTCCTTGACGTTAGATAATGACAGTTCAAGACATGGTTACATATGCTTTAATTATTAATGACATAGCGTGGGTAGTGCTAACAGCAGTTGCATACATTCAGTGGCAGTTATCCACCACTGAAGGAATGTGAACAGAAAAGGTGCTCCACTGAAAGAAATGAGCATACCCTCACTTCAAAGCTTACTGTGTTGGAGCAAGAAAGGACAATATTGACTTAAACCTGTATCACAATTTAAATCACATCTGTATTCTGTATTAATAATGACAATAAGAACACTGTTCAGCAAACAGTCTTAATAGCTTAAACATCATCTCAACATTAAAAAAGACATGCTTATTTAAACAACAAGCTAAACTAGCAGGCGATCCATTATAACCAGTTCACCTAATAGTATGTTTTTGGATTGTGGGCAAAAATGAAGGCTCCCATAAGAAAGTTTGGAGAATATGCAAACTTCATACAGAAATCAAAACTTAAGTTCTTCTTGTTGCAAACAGTTACTCACTTTTGCTCTACTGTTACCAAAATTGTACATATAATTTGCAGGACTGTACATACGTTGGCTGGTGTGTGAGACAGTTCTGTTCTGACAGAGTTTGAGGAGGAGCAGTGGGATCCCGTCTTCGTCTCTGATCCTGACACGCGACGCTTCTTGGACAGCGGCGAGCTGGACATCTAAAAGAACATTACTGTAAATTTAAATGACCAAAAGGCAAAAAAAAAAAAAAAATACTTAAAAAATGTTCACTTATGTATTTATAGATATTTCCCAGTGGTACACCTTAGAATGTTCCAGTAAGTAATGTCTGAATAAAAATAAGAATTTTTACATTCCACATGAGACACACGAGTAGTCTGACAAAATATTGTCTGAAAAGTTAATAATCCTTCTGTTGTGCAAGTTCAATTAGTTACACAGTAGCTGGATTGTAAGTACAGGGTTTGGTACTTTCCTTTTACCTTTTATCCATCGTTTAAGAATCTTTAAATGTATTTTCCACAAATATTTCAATTAGTTTCTGAGAATGACAAAAATGAAGCTAGTTACTCAAATATAAAATCACTCAAAAACACATTATACACATTATTGTATTTAAACTGTAACTCAAATGTGAGTAACTGTGTGCTTATAAATTAGTAATTTTGTTTATTGCTGAGCCTCCATGACCATCTCAGTTTTTCCATATTTTTGCTAATGACCTGACCAAAGTTTTTTTTTTTTATTGAGTAATGGCACTTTTGGATCACAAACATTTCCTACTTCTGGGTTGATTCTCCACAAACATGGGCATATGAATTCACTGACAGACAAATTAACCCACACTTCCACCTACCCAGTTTTGATCTATCTTTGGGAGCATTCCATTACACATTACCACTTTTTCAGACCTTGTACAAATATTAACACAAGAGTACTCACAAATGAGCATCCTAATAAGGGTACTTCTCACTATTTGTTACAACAAAAGATTATTTCTGTTAAAACTTCACTTCTGACTAATCCACATATGACATAATACCGCTGATCTTTGGGTCTATATGAACTGTCATGTGTAACCAATTTAGTGAATTGCAGTTCTACACAACATAAAGGTCAAGCAGAACAGAAACTAAAGCATAATGTTGCTATTGCATCAGAATAGAACACGTAAATGAACGCAGTACAAAATCAATAACAGGTATTGGTGCCTGAGTGGAACAAACTGCACCAGACTGGGTTCAGCACTGGACAATTCCCAGGCAAAGGACCCAAATACAGTATGTGGGATTTAAAATATCAGACCGTATGATTCTTAATATCTGAACTGGTTCATTAAACCAATTAAAAGCAGCAAAAGTGTATTTAGAAAGTTGGGAGACTAAGTGATAAAAAGAGGTATAAAGCATAAAATTTGCAGTCATATCACACAACAAACCAAAATCACCTTAAGACCAGACCCTCACATCCCTCTGTGACCCCTGCTACTAAGCGTGCAACAAGCTTGCAGCAGACGAGATTAAAAGTCCTTGGCTGATCAGACCAGGGCAGTAACTGCACAGTGCCGCAGAATGTAGGTAACCAGCCTGCTATAAATAGCCTGTGGACAGAAACGCGTTTGTTTATGGCCAAAAGCTCATCCTTAGCATCCTTACAAAAACGCTGACTCAATGAAAATGAACATCAGTCAGGTACTATCCCGTTTTCACTGTAATGCTTAACTAAGAATTATTATTAAACACATTTCCCCTAGTAAGGACGTACAAAAAAGGCATTTTTAATACTTTGGCACAGTTGCTACTAGACAAAAAAGCCGCATTACAGTTCATCTCAAAGAGCAGACTGATTCTCAAAACCAAAGCTGTAACGAAAAACTGCTGATTGTTTATGGAACAGAATTCCACGTTGCGTCAAATCGGTGTGGATCTAATACAAAAAAAACTGAGACTCTTAATATTTGGAATGCAGAACTTGCCACCTGCTCTATGTCGTTCTGCCAACAGCCGGCCCCCCCCCCCCCCCCCCATTTTCATCCCAGCACTTCCTTATCCACACAGATGCCCTGTCATCTGTCTATACTGTAAATCTACCATCAGCCGTCACAAATTTGAGATTCGCTTTGCTGACTGGTCACAAATTATTATTGTTCGACATGCACACACAACATTACGAAGTCTAAATCGGCAAATTAACAGAAACATTCACAGTAAACCAGGGCCTGTGGCTAGCTCCCGTACAGTAACAAAGTTAGCCAGCAACCTGCTAGCCATTTGTCCCGTACCCGAAAGCGAGTGTATTTTCATTTTAAACTGCCGATCTGCAACTTGAGTGGCCTAAACACTATCGCATTAGAAGTCCGTTTCTTTGAATGAAGGAAGGGCGGCAGACGAAGACATGACCGTGTAAAAAACCCACAGCACATAAACTCGACCGTGTAGCGACTGTTACAGAGGAGTTACCGGTTCACTCTTACCAATAACCCTTCTCTTTCCACTGCGGGCAAAAGCGCTTCTCGCGTGGAAACGTCGACGACGAAAGCTGCTGACAGAGAGAATGATGGAAGAATGAAGAAAATCCCCGGAAAAAGACAGCACGGTAGCGCTGCTTGTTAAGCTAGTGCGCCGAGCCCCCGTCACTATCCTGCCGAGTCACTCTGCTTGCTTTTCCGCTGGCCAACTAATCGCCTTTCTGCTTTCGCTTCAGCACACGGAACAAAACCAAAATGGCAGCCACAGCGCAGGGGCGGACCTGCTCCAATCCACGACAGGAAAAGGCGGACTTAACGAAAGAGAGCGAGGAAGCCAGAGAGAGGCAAATGCGCCGCTCGCTGGTTAACAGACCAGAACTGCGCACATCAGTGGTATGAAGTTCGGTTTAAACCTCACACCATCAGAACAAAATAACCCGGGGTTTGTTCCACGAAGCGAGCTAACTATACATATATATTATTATTATATATAATTATTTCAAAAGAATTTCTCGCGTCGGTCGGTTACCACAGCAACATCAATGTTCGAAGTGCTCGGGTCCAGGCTACAGTTGTCACTTAGGTAAGCTGTTAACTTTCCAGTAAGGAAAGTAGCGATTGGCTGTCGTAAAGGTCGCTAAACGACGTCATTGCCTAATTTGCATAACGATTCATCCCCATTTAGTCATTTAACAGACGCTTTTATCCAAAGCGACTAAACAGTTGCTGTTTAAGGACTAAGATTGTGGAAAAGAAAAAAAAGCGTGTTAAAAAATAAAAAAAACACCCGTCATACATTAGAACTACAGATGAGCTCTGCTGATTTGTTTGCTTTCGAAATGTCACTTCTTAAAATGAATTAAGTTCCATAACATTTTGTCTGAACCCACATCACATCATTTATTTTCACATAAATAAATTTCTATTTATTTAGCTAGATGTTTAGCTTTTTACAGGGACAGACCGAGGACGAGGTGGTCAATACTGTAAAATAAATGCATTCATATTTACATCCCATGCCTTGACTAGGGGACAGGGTCAGTGGCAGCTACTAAGAAACAAGGTTCCGCCCATGTTTCATCCAGTTAATTGCTGTGGATGTTGTAAATCATTAAATGTATTCATTTGCAGGAACTGCATATTATTATTATAAGTACAAAATTATTATTATATTTCCAAAACAATTTTATAATTTGGTTCACAGAGTACATATTCATTATTATTCAGTGAGGTTTTGCACACTTCCATTTTATGGGTTTACAGTAATCTCTCAACCGTCACAGGAATTATGTTTCAGAGGACAGGTGTAAATCTTTATATTCCTATAAATAGAGACATTATATAAATTTAATTAGTTATTATATTACCCATTCCATTCTCTTAAATCTTTCTTTGCCACACATTTCCTTTCCATAATCATGTTGCACTTAAAAACATTCTACACTCTTAAACATATGTAATTTATTTACTAGCGCATATTTGCGATACAGAATATATATCTTGAATAAATAAAGATAACACTAAAATAACACATCCTACATCTCTGTTTCAATTGAAAATTTATTTAGTTGATAGTGGAATGCGTTGAGAAGAAAACAAATGTCAGAATGTAATTTAAAATCATACAATCATTCAAAATCAAAAGACATGCTGATCCAACTTTAGTGGAAATTCCTCAAGACAAGTTCAAAGGAAGTTCAGTAGTGTGTGTGTGTGTGGGGGGGGGGGGGGCACTACGTGCCTGTATGACCTCTCTACAACTGCTGGGCATGCCCAGTACCTAACT
>JAOUQT010000016.1:6337446-6367019 GCA_025769995.1 Xyliphius kryptos | reverse complement strand
ATACAATTAAAAAGGGAGTAGGGGTGACAGTCCTGTCTACAGTCTCCTTAAAATGGACTTTCAATGATCCTCTTAGGATTAAGCTCATAAAGTCTTAATTGTCTATATGTTTACTTTCCATACAATAATACAAAGCATTTTGTTTTCTTTGTTTTGTTTTTATCAGTTCAATGTATTCAAATGTCTCTGATGCATTCCCGCGCTTGCTGCATGATCCGCTGTTTTTCAGCGCTTTAGTTTTGCTCTGTGGTGCAGAAGCTGCCTGAAGTTTATGCCCACACACATTCATTCTGTGGCCTTGAGCCTGTAAGATTTTCTTTCCTTTGTAGAAAGATTGCATCTATTTAAAGGGTGTTAAAGAAAATGTGTATTTTACAGAGTGGCAAGAACATTCATTTGGGTTCAGGTCATCAGACAATATTATTACAGTCTTAATTCTGTCTGTGCAAGAATGACTGATTAAAATCATGAATGATTGAACGAACAGGTCCCCGTCTCCTCGTCTATGGCACTGCCGGAGCACTGTGGATACGACGATTATGGAAAGGAACATGGACTTCTGTTGAACTGACAGTGTTGCAGTCCGGGAGGATGGACTCATATAGTTTATATAATGTTTACTATTGTTTAATATGGACTGAACTATACACAATCTGTACATGGCTGTCCTACTCTAGTGCTGCCCAACCGCTCAAGGAGGAGTCCCCCACTGAGCCTTGGTCCTTCATAACGGAGTTTTTTTTCTTACCACTGTTGCTTCAGCCTGCTCTTTGGAGGTTTAGGCTTTGAACTCTGTAAAGCTGATTTGTGACATCACATTGTTGTAAAAAACACTATATGAATAAATTACTTGAACAGGTCAAAGTTTATTGTTTAAAATGATCCTATCCCTTATTGTGATCTGCTGTTTGCATTGAATAAAGTAATGTGCATACCAGCCATTGTAAAGTTAAACTACTAGAACTACTTTATAATAAACTATCCCCTGTAGTAATGACTCAATCACAGATCACGTGAGCAAAGTGACCTTAATTGTACAGCTATATTTGAAGAGTCTACATGTAGGACAGGGTTTAACTGAACTCCAAAAAGAAAAGTAAAATTGAATCTTGGATATTTAGTCATTACTGTACAACAATCAAAGCTTGTTCAAATGTTTAAAGATACACTAAAGCTATGGTCAAAACATGATGACACCCAAACATTACATCTATATTAGCCTTGTTACACATAATCTCACTGTAGGTCACTGCAACTTCATCACACTATTTTTTAACCCTTTGTAAACAGAGTCAAACTGGGACAGAAATGACCCTCCCTAAACGGTAACTTAGTCAAAAAGAAATACTTAAATAATAATCTGTATGCTGCAGTTAAAAAACTGGTTGCTCTAAACAATAATAGATTAATTTGCTTTATCAAAGTGTCAATAAGTGCTACTGGCAATTTTGTTCTTACCTAATAGATGGTCAAGTGTCCAAACTCCATTTCTAAAAAAGATGGGACACAAGTTGGGAAATGTCACATTTTATAAAACAAGAATCTGTTATTTGTTAATGCTAGTAAACGGCCATTCATTATCTTTCACCTAATCCTCTACTAAGGTCATGGTGGGGTTCCCCCTTGCCCAATCGGGAGAGAACTATTCGGGCACTGGGATACACACAGGACAGGGCGTCACCCTATCACTGGACACACACACTTACACAGCCACACACTATATGTGGCAATTTAGAGTATTCAATTTACCTTGAATCCATGTTTTTGGACTGTGGGAGGAAACCGGAAAACTCGGAGGAACCCACGCCGTCACGGGGAGAACTCCACCCAGATCGAGATTCGAACCGGGAATCCCCAACGCTGGGAGGTGAACGTGTCAACCACTAAGCCACCATGCCGCCCTAGTAAACAAAACAAAACAAAAAAAACATGTATTAAATACCTGTCATTACCATGTTTTTACTGACTGACAAATATAATTTACAAGTATAAACAAATTAAAAAACAACAAAAATGTAACAAAGAATTGTGCAGAAAACGAACTAAAAAAATTGTTGATTCAAGTTGAGAATATACTGCATTTTGAGACTTCTGGTAATAGCTAAAAAAAAAAGGGAAAACCACAATAAACACAATTACCCCATTGGAAATTATCAAACATTCTCAGGGTAAGTTTAGTCAATTCATGTAGCAGAATCCTGAAAGGCTACACCTATTAAATGCAATACCATAAAACATTCCGATGGCATTTCATGACAGACGTCACTGCTGTGAAATATAAAGCCACATTTCCATTAATGCTTTCCTGTTGCATCAATAAATATGTGAAAGGTGAAACGTTATGCAGGGAAAAGGGCATGTAACAATTCGGTGCTACTATCAAGGTCATGTATTTTCTGGATGCCCATGGTTATTTTAGCAAGAAAGCAAGAGGCCTAAATACCAAAACACTAAATACAAATGTAAAAATAAACTGAAGTACCAATACAAGATCACCCACCAACAAGTACACTAAATACTGTTGTATAGTTTACATTAAGGCTGAGAATGGCTACACACTAACATAATAAGCAGAAGCTGGCTAAAGTCATAAAGCAGGGGTGTCCAAACTTTTTGCAAAGAGGGCCAAATTGAATAAAGTGAAGATGTGCGGTGGCCAATGGGTCCTTCTGACATTTTTTCACCACAAAAGTAATATAAAAATACACGCTGTTAGAAAACTATTTTCATAATCACGATTACCTTAGTTTTTAAATGGCAGTGTAACCGAATTTAAGCCACTCAGGTGTACACAACTCAAAAACACAATTCTTTTATATCTGGAACATCAGATAACATCAAACAAGCTTATGAGTAGTTGTGTTAGATGCATCGGTGCCTTCACCACAGGCTAAGGGACTTAATCAAAAGCCACTCCTCTGCCTCTGAAGGTCCCCGGTTGGCACTTGAACAAGACACCTAATCGTAACAGCTCCCTGGGCATCACATACAAGGCTGCCTCTGTGAACGTATGCTCACACTAGGGATTATAGCTCACCTAAAGGTAATTGTAACAACCTTGGAATAAGAAGGAAACCAACAGACATTTACTGACTGAGCAGAATCAATTTATTGTCAATTCATCACACGTGTAATTTAAATCATCACTTTTATTACATACATCTGTACCTTATTGTCTTACGCCGTTTGTACTGCCTGGCTGCTAAAGAAGGATTCTTGTTGTACATAGAACAAACGCTAAGACTTATTCTCACGGACATGTCAGCTGCATTTTACGGGTTCAGGCTTGGAACGCTTGGAATGCTGCTATTGTAAAAAGCACTACATCAATTAATCAACTTTTGAAAAATGTTTGTGCACTGTGCTAAAAGCTTTAGAACCTATATGGGCTTTGCTAAAATTGACGTAAAGGAATAAGGCCCGAGTTGGTTGTGTATTATTGTATAATAAATCACAAAAATCTAATCCAAAACACAAATCAAGAAAAAATGCACATGAATTAAGTAAATTATTTGCCAATATCCTGAGTCAATTCATGTTAAGATTTTTTTTTAAATAAGAAAAAGTTTCAAAAACGACATTATTTCCTTATTCAAAAATCTATTCTAGATTTTCTGACTTGTTGAGATTTCATTGTTTGGAGTGTAGGTATTATTGTTATGCTACATGATTTTAAATAATGTATTGTAGATCATGCAATGTAAAGCGGTCAGAGGTGTGCATTATTGTCAATAATGTCAGGTGCTGAACAAATGGCTCAGCCAATCAGATTTCAAGGACCAAAACAGCCTGTTTTAGAACACATTTCACCAGTACCCTAAAGAATTATAGGTAATGCATTGAAGGAAATGGTCCACAAAAGCCAATGTCAAGGAGGACATCTTCATTTATCAGGCAGCACCAGCAAATAGAAGCTAGTAAAAAGTAGGACACGATATTCTGAAAAATGTGAGCATTTCATTTTAAGATCGCTACCTTGGCAGCGTATTGATTTTCTTATTATCCCAATTCATCCAAATGTTCAAAGCCTGCATCTCCTCACCCAGACCTTCAGACAAAGGTCTCCAATTAGCATGCTCTTTTGTCTTGCGATACTTTGAAAACTACAGAGGAAGACACTCAGGTCCACGAGCACCTGCATATGTTGCTAGGTTGTCACACAAGCACCTAAAATAACTTACTAAAATGCCAGGCCAGTTTCTTAAATCTCAGTTAGGATAAAAATATCAGTACACTAAGTATTCTCGAACAGAGCCTCCTAGCTTATTAGGGGAGTACAAATTAATAATTTACATGAGTGTAGCCATTAAGCATTCATTACTAATGCACAAGAAACAATTTGGTAACAGCAGGATGCTTTACAGCATTTGTATTTATACCATTATATTGTATAAACAATGAATTACTGTATACATTATTATATATAATTATGGCTTGTGTTTGCCCCATGAGAGACAATTTTACAGCCCTAAACCCATATTTGAGGCAGTCTTTATTATGATTAAAAACTAGGACAATCATTTAAAAACAGGTTGTTTTCATTAGTCATTTAATTAGGATAATCCAGATTAGTGAAAACAATGTTTAATCTGTAAAAACATGTATATAGTGCAAATGTTTTGTTTTTTTAAGTATTATTAAAGGCACATTTTAAAGTGTAACTGGTCTTATGAGGTGTGCAAGAAAACCTGTGGATCAAAGAAGCCTACTTAAAGATAAAATACAAAGTACAAAGTGAATATTATTTTGTTTAGCTTCACTTTTGGCAAAAATCTCATAACCCTGTTACCGAAAAAGTGAAATGGTCAGCTCACCTCATCTCATTATAATCCGCTTAATCCTTTACTATGGTTGCTGGATTCTGGAGATGCTGTTCCCATGCCTACCAAGAGACAACGTTTGGCCCGCTGGGCAGATACATCCAGAACAGGGCACCAATATAATCGCTGGAGACACACTAACTCACAAACACACACACACTTAGATCAAGGGAATTTTTAGCTAGGGGTAATTTAGAGCAGCAAATTCCCCTTGAATCCATGTTTTTTTGACTGAGGGAGGAAAACAGAGGTCCCAGAGAGAACCCACATGGACACAGGGAGAGCATGGCAACCCAGCCAGATTAGTATTCAAACCTGGCTAGGATGTAGAAATAAGTAAAGAGGACTAACACAGTATAAAAATTAACAGATGGACTACAGTGGTCAATTGCAGAACAATAAAGGGCATCTAAAATGTTAAACTGATTGAATGAACACTGAGTTTACAAATGATGATGTGTACTTACAGTAAACTGTGGGCAGTAAGCGTCCTAATTACATATTTCGGTCAACACTAATTAACATTATAATTTAATTCATTATTGAATAAAATAGAATACTTACACTCCATCATTTGTTGCTGCTGGTATGAGTGCATGGTAAAACCAAACCATTTTTAAGTGCCAAGTATGAATAATTAACAATATGACTCCAGATGATGTTATGGATACATTGTGTTGTTATAAAAACATTGAAGTGAGATCAGGAATCAGAATGATTGTCTTTTTGATTTTTTTTTCAGCCTTTTTAAACCTATACCAACATTAAAACACGAAAGAAACGTACAGCATGCAAGCCACATCATACAGCAGAGATAATATTTTATTCTAAATTATGTAAGTCAGGTATATTTATAAAATATTCACAGATGCGGTTGTTGATGTGTAAGACTTGTTTACTGAAAAAGTTCCTAAATGTCATATACCTATATGTGTATTAAGGACATTAGAAAATTACTAAAACACACACACACATACTCACATACACACACAAACAGAGTAAAAGCCGCAGCTGTAGCACCTTGCTTATTGTGGAACCTTGGCAGATGCCTTTGTATGACAGCTTTTGCTTCCAGTTCTTCAACCTTGAGCTGTTATTATATAAAGAATAAAGATTCAGCATAGGTGAAAGTCGTGTTGAGGGTCTGGGTGAGGCTGAAAGCAATAAAAAACAAGCATAAAAAGAGTGTTGCAGAGAGGAAACTGAATTCTACTTAAATAAGAAATTTATCTTTTAAAGGCTTCTTTCACTTCATACAGCTGATGAACCTTCATGGCAACATGCAAGAAGCCAGTGCTTTATAACCATATTTCACATCGTTTCGAATTAAAATACTTTCTAAATAATCTAGAATTAAAGATTCTTTAAATGGAAAGTTAAAACCAGATGGAATATTAAAGGGATTTAACAATAATGTCAGATTTGCAAGTGTTCATTATAGGAGCTCATTGATAAACAGTGTTTTGATAGAGGTATTATTCAGTGGGGCACAGATTGCATGTATGGACAGAGACCAGATCAGGAAGTCAGTGGACAAAATTCCAACTGTGTTTTGAAATACCCTATTGAGAGCCATCTTATGTAACAGCACTTTCTTTATCAGTCAATGGCACGTCATCCTATATCAGCATTGAACATTGTAACTGACTTATTTAGCAGCTCCAGACCCTTTAGGTGACAAAAAAGCTTTCAATTAAACAGAAAAATTTAATTTAAAATAATAAATTTTTTACTTTGGGATATTAAACACAGGCATCGACCCATAAGTTAATCTTAGAAGTAAGAGGAAATGTCTGTGTCCCACACAAATCTACTAACTGAGCTGATTTAATCAACACATTTGTCATACATACTCTTTGTAGATCCTGCGGCGGTTTATATACTCTTTTACAACCAACAAGAGACTGCTCAAGATGTCTCACCACCTCTACATGGTTCAAACAGCAATGCCAGTGATTGGTGGCCAGAAGTGTTTAGTGCGATTGTGAGCAGGAGTAACTCATACTTGGATGGTGTGGAAGATTTTGTGTGTGGTGTTTTTCTATTTTTCTATTTGTTTTCTCTCAGTTAAATAAAATTTATATTTCCAAAAAAAAAAAAAAAAAAAAAAAACCTTTCTTTACAAGCCCTGAACAAGCAGGGATTAGTAGGAGTACATGGGTCAGACTCCACGCTCTGATCCCTACTTTCTAACAGGTTTGGTTATCTTAAGATAAGACTGACAAAAAAATTTGAATTAGCACTTTTAAAGTAATAGCGAACATTAGGGATGAAACTTTTACAGATTCAGATGTTTATTGTCAAATAAATAATTCCAATTTATATGATTATTACGCGATACTTAAATTTACCAAAAGAGTGCCAAAAATCACAGGAGAAACGCACAATTATTTATGTTTGATATTTACTTAAACGTAAAAACAAAATAACATTTTTCTATTAAAAAAAAAGAAAAACACAGAGCCTTTGCTAAATCTCTGTCACTTAAAAATATATGTTGGCGTATCTATTTGAAAGAAAACTTAACTTTAAAGTCCTGGCTACCGGAACATGTATTTTTCTTTTGAATGTCATCATGACGTTGTGGCACTCTTACGATTAAATAATTGTAATGTTTTTAATCGTAATTCATTACAAGAACGATTAATCGTCTCATCCATAGTGAGCATACAAGCATTTTTGGCCAAATAGCATACATGCGGGCGGCACGGTGAGTTTCCATGTCCTCCCCGTGTCCATGTGGGTTTTCTCCAGGTTCTCCAGTTTCCTCCCACAGTCCAAAAACATGGATTCCAGGGAAACTGAATGCTCTAAATTGCCCTGTATAGTGTGAGTGTCCTGTCCTGGGTGTATCTGCCCAGTGCACAAGATGTTCTGGATGGGCATGGGGAACCCCACCACGACCCTGGTAGAAGAATAAGTGGAAGATAACGGATGGATAGATAGTATACATGCAGATTAAACTACAGTGCAACTACTGAGATCTCTGCTACTGTTCAGTTATCTTCAGGATCCACTTTATTTTGCTAAGTGTTATTGTGAGTCATGGGTATGCTGCTAGTATAATCACAGGATGTCACGCTCAGTCACACTTACACCTGAGAGCAATAAAGGCACTGGAGACAGTTACTGAACACAAGATTAAATGAATCTGTGTGACAATTTGTGCTCTGCCAATACCTACCTTCAAGTAGTTCCGAATCCTTAAAATGTAACCGCAGCACACTCCCCTATCTTAGTGACTGTAATGGAAATCCAAAACCCAACATCCATAAAGTGAAGCAGTGGTAGCTTCTAACTGTCTAGCTTATAAATAACACCGCTGCCCATTAAATTGATAAACTTCTGGTTGTAGTGCCCCAGAGCTAAGCTCTAAATTATCAAGTCATTAAAGGGCTGCTTGCTTCACTACTCAGAATTCACTTTACCTTCTATAAACATTTGAGTGCATAAAAGGACTGAAGTAAATTGCACAAAAGTGTGTGAGTGCAACTTGATTATCCAATTTAGGGTTGTATACACTGACCGAAATAAATGCTTTCTAATCCAAAACCTACCTACACATCTCATGCTTTCACATCTCATGCCGATACTATAAGAAAACAGAGCACCAGTTTTTGTAATCACCTGATTCAAGTAGTCCAGATTACACTTGTATTCTAATATGTGCAGAATCTTACAGTGGAACTGAAAACCAGCTCCTCCACTTGACTCATTGTATTACTATGCCATCTAATGGCCAAGAAGCCACTGTCCACACAGCGGTACACCTTAAAGACAACTGGTAATCATTTACATGAAGCATTTATATCCAGCTAATGTCTTTGTCTTACACATTTTTTTAAATGCAGACCAGTCATCATTCCATATTTCATTCCATATTCAATTCCTAACGTAAATTCTTAGATGGTACAGCTGCTGGACCAGCATTAATGCCAGTTCAAATACATCACAGCTGAATATCAAACTCTAATAAATGTAATGATGTAGATGAGTTGATTATAATCAGAAATCTTACAAGGATTGAAGGCTGTTGCTTTTCTTTAGTAGGATATGTAATAAATCAATTCCATATAAACAGTATATATGCTCCCACATCAAATGCACTGAACTCATTCCAACACTGAGATGAACAAACTGGAGAAAAAAAAAAAAAAAACATATTAAAGCTTCCTAAGATCTAGTTTAAACCTAAATAACACTAAAACTGTTCAGTTACAGTGAATAAAATATGCTAATACAAGAACATCTGCATATTTATCACTCTGACTTGCACTGTTGTGCAATTGCATATGGTACATAACTTGTAATGCTCATAAATAGTACACTTCCATTTTCATACCGTCTTTTACTGCACAATACTGCCATTATTGCACTTTGTTATATCTGCATAATGCTACTATTTGCACTTCTGGTTGATGCTAACTGCATTTCATGGTCTTGTACGAGTTCAGATCAATATCAATAAAGTTAAATCAATCAATCAAATCAATCTAAATTAAGTAAACATCGGTTAATTATTATATTTAGGAAGGTATTATCAACTTCCACACCCATTTAAAAAAAAATTATAACATTAGAAGAAAATAAGACTGTTTTTTTTATAATACTTCATAATAAAAAATGAAATGAAGATTAATTAAGCTTTTTAAACTGTGCGTAAGATTATCGCTTATATACCATTCACTTCTGTATATACCTACTCTGGAACTATGTTCTTATTTGTCATCATTCATTTTCCCTCTGTGAATACAATGAGGTGGGCTCCTTTTCTTCCTTTTGCTGTATTGTACTAGTATTTAGCCTATAATGTTCCGTGAATAACTCTACAATTAGCAGGTCTTCATTTTAATGGGCATCGCAGACACATTGTGTCATGAAATTGAGTACACCCCTCACATTTCTGCAGATATTTTAGTATATATTTTCATGGGACAACTCTGACAGAATGACACAATGAAATGTAGTCTGTGTGCAGCTTATATAACAGTGTAAATTTATTCTTTCCTCAAAATAACTCAATATACAGCCATTAATGTCTAAACCACCGGCAACAAAAATGAGTACACCCCTTAGTGAAAGTTCTTGTAGTGTCAATAGTTTGTGTGGCCATCATTTTCCAGAACTGCCTTAATTCTTCTGGGCATTGAGTTCACCAGAGCTTCACAGGTTGCCACTGAAATGCTTTTCCACTCCGCCATGACAACATCATGGAGCTGGTGGATATCTAAGACTTCGCACTCTACCTTTCGCTTGAGGAAGAATTCCCAGGTCGAACCCCAATCTGGGTGGAGTTTCCATTTTCTCCCAGTGTCTGCATGGGTTTCCTCAGAGTTCCTCCCACTGTCCAAAAACATGGAATCAAGGTAAATTCAATGCGCTAAATTGCCACTATAGCGTGTGTCTGAGTGTGTCCAACGATGGATTGGCGACCAGTCCAGGGTGTATCTGCCCAGCTCCCAAGATGTTCTTCCCCGGATGGGCATGGGGAACCCCATAGTGACCCTAGTAGAGGATTCAGTGGAAGATAATGTATATTGGAGTTCATGTGTCCTTCAATAGAATGTAATTCCTTAACACCTGCAGCACCAGACCATGGCATTCCCACCACCTTGCTTGACTGTAGGCATGACACACTTAGCTTTGTACTTCTGACTTGATTGCTGCCATACATGCTTGGTCTTATCAGACCACAGGACATGGTTCCAGTAATCTATGTCCTTTGTTGACATGTCTTTAGCAGACTGTTTGTGGGCTTTCTTGTGTAGAGTTTAGAAGAGAATTCCTTCTGAGGTGATAAACATGCAGACCAATTTAATGTAGTGTGTGGCGTATGGTCTGAGCACTGACAGGCTGACACTTCACCTCTTCAATCTCTGCAGCACTGCAGACCGCACTCCTGCACCTATCTTTCGAAGACAACATTTGGATGTGACACTGAGTATGTGCAATCAGCTTCTTTGGACGACCAACACGAGGACAGTTCTGAGTGGACCTTGCTCTTTAAAAACACAGCATGATCTTGGCCACTGTGCTGCAGGTCAGGGTCAGGGTGTTGGCAATATTCTTGTAGCCTTGGCCATCTTTATATATCAATTCTATATCATCTCTACATTAACAATTCGTCTTTTAAGATCCTAATAGTTCTTTGCCATGAGGTGCCATGTTGGAACTTTCAGTGACCATTACAAGAGTGTGAGAGCCGTACTACAAAATTTAACACACCTGCTTCCAATGCCCACCTGAAGCCTAGTAACACTAACTAGTCACATGACATTTTCAGGCGAGAAAATGACAAGCAATGCTCAATTTGGACATGACATTTGTTGCCAGTGGTTTAGTCATTACTGCCTGTATATGGAGTTATTTTGAAGGAAGAAAAATTTTACACTTTTATATAAGCTGCACACAGACTACTATTCATTGTTAAAGTGTCATTTTGTCATTGGTACTTAAAATATGTGCAGAAATGTGAGGGGTGTCCTCACTTGTGATAAACTGTATACAATAGTGTTACCCATAAAACAAAATCTCCGAATCATTTATGGTGACATTATACCATCTACATTTGCATGTAGATTGACATTTTTAAATGAACTTGTTATACCATATGCCATTAAATTCCGTAATTTAGAAAATTTAAATTTTTTTTAATTTTTATTGCACATTTTTTGTAGTTTGCTATACAATGAAATTTGCTCATGCCAGTTGCGCCAGATATGTAAACTGCATGTAAAATCAAAAACAGAAAGTGTATTTACCCTGTTGCTTTTTCATAGATTTACAGAAAACAGGTGAGATTTTTATTATTTTGATTTTAAAATTATGGCAATTCATCTGTTAGGTTTGAAACGATGTAAATGACCAAATTAATAACTGCAATTTGTGGAATCAATATAGAATACAACAAGAATGAAGACCAAACTGAAGTAAAGGCTGATACAACCCAATTATGTTCACACAATAGTTTTTAAAAATGCTTATTTACTCTAAAACTAGAAGTGTAAAGTGGCAAGTGCAAACTGCACCATATATACAGGTACTGGTCATAAAATAGAATATCTTGAAAAAGCTGATTTATTTCAGAAATTCTATTTAAAATGTGAAACTTTTATATTATATTCATTCTTTACACACATTTTTAAAATTTTGTTGAAGATAAATGTCAATAAAATAAAACCCCAAACACATTAATAGAGAGGCAAAAGAAAGGAAAAGATGTGGTCGACAAAGACGACAAGCAATAGGGATAACCACACCCTAAAGAGGATTGTGGATCTCGCCCTCATTTTTGAATGGCTTTTGTTTCACAAAGAGTGGACTGTAGCTGGAGTTAGGGCTTCAGGAACCCTCATGCACAGACATATGCAAGACACGGGTATGACTTTCGCATTCCTTGTGTTAAGCTGCTCTTGAACAAGAGACTCACCTGGGATAAGGACAAAAAGGAATAGATTGCTGCTGAGTGATCCAAAGTTATGTTTTCCAGTGAAATTATGTTTTGCATTCCCTTTGAAAATCAGAGTCCGAGTCTGAAGGAAGAGAGATGAGGCACAGAATCAACATTGCTTGAGGTCCAGTGTAAAGTTTCCACAGTAGGTGATGGTTTGTGGTCCATCGTGTTTTCTGAGGTTCAAAGTTAACGGCTGACCAACTTTATGGAGATGCAAATTAAATTTTCCCACCAGTACCTGGTTTAAGGACCATGGTGGCCCTGTTCTTAATTGGCCCGCAAACCCACCTACCCTAAACTCTATATAGTGCTCAAAAAAAAGGTATCACACAATATCACATCCTAGATTTCAATTAATAAAATATTTCAGTTGAAAATCTTTATTTAGTAGATAGTGGAATGCATTGAGAACAAAATAAGATCAAAATGTATCAAAAAAGTATTGAATGGCATGTTTTATTTTTTGCACTCTGATTCTGCATTTTAACATTATATTAATTAAACACATATTAGTTTAATATGTAAATGAGGGGAAAAAAAATCCAAGAAGGGGGTAGACTTATTTCACTTGACTATATATAGTAAACTTAATGGTCAAAAAGACTAAATTAGTCTTGTTTTTTCTTGAAATACTTTAGATTTTAAATTGTAGCTATAGCATCCTTACCTAGCAGAGGAATAACTTTTAACAACAGGAGGCAGTATAGAGCAACCGTCATGGTCTCCCATCCCCCACAAAAGTGCTGGTCTGCCGACTCTTTTGGGCCTCCATCAGCTAGCTAGGCCTATCCAGAGCTCCCTTTCCCTACTCACTCACTCACTTCTACACACACAAGCACACACACAAGCTCAGTGACTAAAGGGGGAGGGGTATATTTTCATTTTTTTCCTCCATTTCAAATCCTTTTCTCTGAAAAAAAAAAAAAAAATCATGATTTCACAGACTAGTACCCAAGACAATACATATACTTTGGTATATACTATTAGTTAGGAATTCTGTGCATGATTCATAATATAGTAATACCTTCAAAGACTCATTTGCAATACAATTTACCCGCATTGCTAAATAGCAGATAAAAAGGTGGATGAACTTATTCCTAGCATGTACAACCCCTGAACATCATGTGAAGTGACCTAGTCGCTAAATGGTTGATTATCCAATGCTTTTATTAATTTATATTTTTTATATTTTGTATAACAAAATTAAATATAGACCACTAATATGTGATTTACGAAGCAATTACAAATCAGAGCAAACCTTTTTGTTTTCCATGTAGAGCCATGGTAAACAAAAGAGGAAAGCTCACTGTGAACTCTAATGCCCAAGAGAAATTTGGGGCACTGCCCACATCCAGACCTATTGTGTGTATGCAGCCATACCCTTGTGGAATAACCCACAACCAGCCCATAGTGTGGGCCGGGTCAAAGCCATATTGTTTTGCAGTGTATCCTGATGAGACATATGGTGTGGGCTGAGCGTTGGCCCACGGCATGATCTAGTAAGTGAACCTGAAAACAGGTGGTGCATTTTACAAACATGTGACCTGCATTAATATAATCCAACTTAAAAAAAAAAAAAAACACACATTAGAATTAGTATAAAACAGTGCCTCACTGTAGTGAGCAAAAACAAAATCCTATAACGTACATGATTCATACATAGGTAAAATTTGGGAACACACCTCCTAATTGAATTTAGGTTTTTTTATTTAGTACCATTGCCACTATAGTCCATATTTAAACTGGATAAGATTGGGATTAACGCTGCTCATTTGTTTATCACCCACAATGCATTGTGCAGGTTTTGTGTCTGAACATTGTCCATTTATTTACCAACATGATTTATGTGCGAACTGCTGTGTGCTCAATACGTAGGTAAACTGTAAGTATTTCCACTGACATCATTCACAACCTTAATATTGATAATCTTGAACGATCCTGCGCACTCCAACTATGGAACCTCAAGGAACCCCATAGAAAAACGGTCTTCTCCATACCATGTCCTGCTGCTTTTTTTCCCCTTACAACAAGGTCGCCAATGGAGAGCGAGAGAAGCGATATTTCGATACAGTTGTATGTCCTAGATATATTGTGAAATTCACAAAGGCATCTACGTCTACCTATCCCTCCCTATACAGGCCCTGTTTATTTTTACATCATTTAAATTCAACACACTCTATCTCAATATCAATGTGAAATAAAATAAACGCTGAATTTCCTTTTTAATGCCAGCAAATACCTTTACTTTGCAGATTTATTCAACAAGACTTAATATTACTTAATATTAAGTATTTCAGATGCAACTCAAATTATTGCATGAGGTCTGTCTATTGAGTTGCAGGCAGATGGCAGATCAACCAACCTTCATTGGGGCATGATGACTGTGGAGGCTTTATGAATATTGCTGTTATAAATTGTATAAAAAGTTAAAATAATATCCATTGTGTGACCAGGAGTCAAAGCCGATCACGAATTGAGCATTTTCGCATCCATCTTAAACTTGTTTTAGAATTCCATAAATAGTGAGCAAATAGTTCAAGCTTTTATACAAATACATTTCTGAATAAACAACTTATTTCTACATGCATGGTCCATTTTGATCGCATAAATAAAACTTATCAAGAAAAAAAGGATACAAAGTTAAAAAGACTGTCAGGACAATACTAATGGCATCCAGTGTTGTTTTAAAACAAAGAATCGAATTAGACAAGCATGTGTTTAATTAGATATTAGACTCACCTCTCGTCATCTTGTCACGTGACTATAATCAGCCAATCAAAAGAGGGCCAATAACGCATCTGTAGGAGGAGGAATGAAGTAGAGAGAATAAAAGTGTCTACTGTCATGCAAAATAAATGCACATTTAAAAAATAAATAAAATAAAACAGATGCACTTAATGCAGTCATACCAGCAGAACACGAACAACAACCACTATATCAAATGTCATGCACTGTGAGAATCATCCATCACCGAATCAAATCTGCTTTGTGATGGCTGGATGTGTGGGGGTCCTGGTCGCTTTCTTCCCATCTGTGCCTGACAGAGCGTGGCGTTTCAGACACACACAGAAGATGCGACTCGTCCGTGTGCGCGTCTGTCAATGGTCTGTATGACTTTGCAGCTCTGATGGTGCGTGTGTGTCTGTGTGCGCATGTCTGTCTATACCTGTGCGGGTCTGTAAGACTGTGTGTACACATCAGTCTGTTAAATTGTAACTATACGATGGTGTAGGAGGTTAAACTAATTACATTTTAGAACCAAATCACATTTTATAAACAGTACGGCATGTGTTAGGGTGTACAATTAGGGTTTAGCTGATCAAATGATCAACTAAACCTTGAAATCACAGTGATTCAATAGGTTGAAAGATTTAAAGAATTGGAATGACAAACATTAGGAATAAAAAGGAAAGTTCCAAATGAGAACATGATCACCACAATAAACTGAGAAGCACAATACAGCACTTTATTATAAGGAACTTAAGTGAAATAAACCAACCCCTGAAAAACCAAAAAATTAAAATAAAAAAAAAAATACAATGTTCAGGTCAAAACTAAAACATACATACGTGAAAGCTCATTGTGCAGCACAGGCAGCAGCAAGAGTTGGTTCATTGAAGTAAAAAAACAGTACTTTTTTTGAAATATAGATGTGAAAAAGTACTGTTCTGTAGGGGTTGATCTGGGCAAAAGATCAACAGAAAGCACGGCGTAACAGTGTCATTTAAACTGACCTCAGGACAGCCATATTCAGGCAAACTACTTAAAAGTGGACCAAAGATTCTGATCACTATAAAAAAATGAACACTTGAATTTTAACCGTCGAAACAAACAAAAAGCAACAAATCATTTTAAATTTGCATCTGATATATAGACATTTTTTTTTTTAGCAAAAGTTGTAGTTTGTTAAAAAATAATGAAAAACAGCCATCAAAAGCCACATCTATTACATGAACCATTGTAGGACATATGACCACCTAACGTGAGCACAAAATGATAAGCAGTATCTTGAGTACACTTACATTAACATACCTAAAAGGCTGTACAAATATACACTAGCTATTCTATATGATTACGTGAAATGCAAGAATACCTGTAATTCTAATTAACACTCATTCTGCCACACAACAGTGGCGAAACAAACAGTAATCCATGAAGCTCTTAAAATAACAATGTTAGGGGGGGGGGAAAAAAAAAAAAAAAAAAAAAACAATATTCTATTGGGGCATTTTAAACTTGATCTTTTCCTAGCCTGAGGAAAAGTTGCCCCTTACCCCAAGATAAAAATTTTTAAATCTTAACAGTTCACCTCAAAATATCAGTTTGATTTTTTTTTTTCTTTTTCTAACTTTGTAGGCGAATATCAATGGCTTCAGGAAGTGTGGTAAAGTTTGTCTGTTGCCTTTGTGAGTTTATCTGACGCAGCAACGTTCATAGCTGGATAACATGATAAACTGTATGTAATTACACTGTCAATTTTTACATTACATACAAATATCAGACCTGCTGTTCACCAATGCAGGTCTCTGATTGTCCAAGCTTAGACACGATGTCGGGCTGGTTGTCCTCCTTGGGGTCTCCATTTTGCATCTGGTCTATTGACCCAAAAGCATTTTCACCGTTAAGGATATCCTCTGGCTCTGACTCACTTGCATTGCTTTCATTTTCAACTGGACTAAATATCTGCTCGTTCGTCTCGTTGTCCTTTTGCTGCGTTTCCTTGGGTTGTTTATCTTCTTCACTGTCGGAGTCTAACGATATGGGCTCGGAAAAGTCATGTTCAGCTGGTTTAACGACGGTCTCAACAATGTCAATACAACTGTGTTCTGTCAGCTTCTTCTGACCATTTGATTGTGGTGGGGTTTGGGGACCTTCTGTCCCTGATGCCTCATCGAGCTGGACCTCCCCATTGGTGACAGTGTCCTCTTGAACTTGTCTAAGTGCAATGTCAGATCTTCCAAGAGTATCGGTAGAAGTGCGACTTTTCTTCTCCTCTTCCTGGGTTTGAAAATAATAATCCGTGTCAAAATCCAATGCATGCTGCACTTGCATAACTTGGTGCATATTGAACCCCAAGAGAACACCGACATTCTGAGTTTCACAGTCTCGTATACACTTTCTTCTTCGATTGGCAAAATGGCTTGAAACATCGGATTTCCACAGCCACAGGCTGGCAGCCAGCTTCTCCACTTCTTTCCGGCCAGGGTATGGTTGCTTGTTAAAATATTGTGAGAGAAAGGACTTGCGGGCCTCATAAGACTCATCTGCATGGGTATTTGGGTCCAAAGCCAATACAACAGGTTCTTCTTTTGAATCAATAGAGGCAAGTAGGCTTAATTGATTCTGGCCCTCCATTCTTACTTTACGTTTCTTTGGATCAGCTTCATCATCATTAGGAAAACCAGCCCTTTTTAGGGAAGCTCCCTGAGTCTTAGAAAGTCTTGAAGTCGAGACAGATCTACAGTCCTGACCGTTGATGGACTTGCCCACACCCCGACAGTGCACTAGATGCAGAGTAATAGTGGAGGCGGTCATGTTGCTGGTGTAGACACCAAGGCAATGAATACACTTATAGGTTAGCTTTTTCTCAACTGGGTGAACGGTCTGAATCACTTGATGCCTCTCCCGTAAGTGATGGGAAAGAGAGTCTGTGATTGGACCTTTCAGAATAGAGAAACAAAGAGGACAAAGGGTCTTTCCCACATCCCTCTTATAGGGAACGGTATCTGGCGTCTCAACCTTGGAAAGACTTGCATCTGGTGGTTGAGTCGTTATCTTCTGGAATCGTGAAGTTGTAGACTTGGAGGAAATATTATTCTGAGCGTGAAATGCCACCGACTCTTCAGGAGCATCTCGCATATTGTACGTAGTGACAATCAGCTGGACATTTTTGGGATTGCCCTGTTGGAGAGTGAGATCAAAGGTCAGTGGGGAATCAGTGCGTACCCCAATTGAAGCATTTGGATGTGACGCCCGCATGTGTGCAACCATCTTTTCAACATCGTTGAAATTAGCCCTGCAGTGTGGACATGACAAGCCATGGATTAGCATATGGTTTAACAGTGTGTCGCTAGGCAGGTAGCGATTACAGTACAGACATTTACTGGTGAAGTTGTGGATCTTCATGATATAATTGGCTACAGCCGGCACCTTTTCTGCTTTGTGTTCTTTCTCAAAATGGGAACTGTACACGTTTTCTGGAAAGAGTTCATTGCAAATTGTGCAGATCTTCCATTTCTGGGTGTATGATGTTCCCAGGGTGGAGACTCCTTTCCTAGGAACAGCAGTTGTTACACTGGTGGCAGCTGCCTGGATTCTAGAATTTAAAGAAGGTATCCTCAGAATAGAAGCAGACGGGGATGCAGTAACGGAACCACGTAAACCGCTGGAAGAAAGCTGAGGTCGGGATGTTTGAGACTGCGAGGACACTGAAAGCTGTGCACTGCCTGGTAAGGCAATTCGGACTTGCTGTCCTGAAACAGACATGGCCTGAGTTGCAGAAGATTTCAGGGCAAATGACCCGGATTTCAAATTAACACCCGCACCTGATAAAAGCCGAGCCGAGTTGGGAATGACCATGCGACTCATCTGCTGTGTAGACAGTGATCGGACTCCTGTCGTTGTCAGCGTTCCCTTTGGCAGGGGACCACCGATAACCTTCTCTCCCTGGGATTTGGGGGTCACCATACCAGCAGGCTTTGAACGTGCTACCACCACATTAGTGTGGCCAATCATGGCAGTAACCTGATATCCAATACGTTCATGGTCCTCAATAACATGCTGCACCAATGCCTCATAGGTACGTGGCACAAAAAGGCAGCGCTTGCAGTGAATAGCTGTACTGTTACCAGTAGCGGCTGGTAAATTGGAATCCGCAGAGTTTCCTTTTGCATCTGGTCCAGATACTGCTCCATTAGGTGTCTTCTCACCAGTTTTGGCCATGTACGGTGCTGCAACGTGTCTGAAGTGTTCCCGGTAAATGTGCTTGCGCACCACATTGTAGAGCGGGTCCCTGTAAGTGCATTTCTTGCAGTAGTACACTGCCTGTTCGATGTTTTCTCTGAGCTTGTCTTGCCGATTACCATCCTTTAGCATAGCTGCTGTTCCCTGGAGGCCCCCAGTACCCTGGCGCACCACACTGTTGGGCATGTGAAAGAGTCTAATGTGTGTCTCCAGAGTCTTCTTGTTCCCATTGTAAGTGCAATAGGGGCAATTAAGAAGGATACGATTCTCAAAATTGTCACTGTGGACATTACGGAAATGGCTTTTATAAGCCGAAAAAAACTTGGAAGAAAATGGGCAGTCTGAACAACAGAATGGCTTTGACCGGTAATCCTGGAAAAATAAAGAGAAATACATTTTAAAGAAACCTGTTAAACCCTAAACAACATTATACAGAATAAAGTCAATTGATACACAGTTGCTACACGTACTTGTGTTTTGGTAAGTGAAGGATCCCACATGCACACATCATCCCATGTGGTGTTCTTCACATAAAAGTCATTGGGAACAAAATCTTTAAAGTCCTGAAATAAAACAAATTCCACAAATACATTAATTACAGTTACAACCATTATGTATTTTAATGACTCTATTCTAACAGTATTTTAAAAACCTATGAGGACTAAATTAATTAGATCAAGTTTTTAATCTAGAGAATATTGTGGCAATTATTACATTTTTTTTTTATATTAACACTTTTTAAATACCTCCAATCATTAGGAAATTACAGTTAATTTTCTCAATCTGTCTTTTACGTAATGAATATGAGTTCAGAATTAAGAGATTTATTCTTTGACAATCTATTGTATGTAATTTTGTAAAAAGATAATATCCACAACAATTTTGGTCAAAAAAAAAACTAAACAAATCAGAACAAAAGACAGACATCAGTTTGACTGTTTCAGGAAAAATAAGCTCTCTGGAAAAAGAGTTGTGTGCTAAAGATGCAAAAGGTCATCCATACGGTCATCTGCAAAGGTTTAATGCCATGGTTTAATATGCTTTTCTGACCTTCCTACACTTATAAAGCCACTTACTATTTAAAAAGTGCATAATGAAAATCAGACCAGGATGTTGAGCAAAAGTCTTGTACAGGACAAAAATAGCCAAGGGGTCAATTTGCAAAAACATTTATGTATTTTTAGCAGACATCACAAAATGACCAATTATTAATTGCATTATGTTTTCATAAACTAAACTTCAAAATATCTAATAACAATAAAATACAGCAATACAAAATTATTCATTAAGACAATTAGCTCAGCATCAATAGCCACACCTCTCATTACAAAGTGTAGTGACAAACTTTTGCAACAGTATGCAATGTGCGTATATTTAAATCCCACAAGCTGTTTCTTGTCCAAGTTATTCTGGCTAAAAAAGCCTGTATTCTGCCAATGTGAAATGTGCAAAAAGGGACATCTTTTTGCAGTACTAAATAAATATGGCACGTCTAGAAGAAAATGTTGCTTATGGGCATTTCCAGCTGCAATAATTAATAGGATACTTTTGATTTCAAGTAATGAGTGTAGTGAAAACCAACAAACAAATGATTCATGGTGCCTAAAGGGCCGTTCATTATTCTTAATCATTACAGTTCATAAAAGGGATAAAGGGTTAACAGTCTTCTATCAAACTGGGCACATTATATTTATTTGCATTTAAGTTATCATAGAAATCTATAAGTTACTAGTTTGTTTAAACTAAAGCCTGGACATCTTAGCAAAAACCCTGTTACACGTGTGAGTTTGTTATATCGTAAGTTTTATCTTACTTAGTTTTATCATATCTTTACATTTGTTTAAGCCATATTAACTTGACCGTTTGACAATAATAACCCTTTACTTAATAACCTTTAATATTAGCATGCCATGACATTAATGTCATCAAATGCCACAAATTATTGGACAATTCCAAAACTTACCTCAACATGTTCCCTGCAAAATTCCAAGCCAATATCACCCAATGACCTTTTTACATGTTTCCTGGCTTTCCTTAAATTGCCAAGATTGTTGACCGGAAGCTGGAACATACTGCCCACCTACAAAATAAAAAAAAGAAAAGCAAAAACTTTTACAACATAAAGTATTTATATTCTGCCCCACACACATCATTTTCAACATAAGCATGATCCACAAATTACAAAGAACCCATAATGAAAGCAGTAAATAACTGATATGGCTTAGGCTTGGAACTAAAATACACGCACATTCCAAAAAACCTATTTGTTACCTATTCATTAGATACTTTTAAATAAGGCATTGATTTTTATGCTCAAAAAGTATTGTTAATATAATTAATATCAATCTAAGATCATATAGCACCACATTATTGTCTTATTATTATTATACAAACAGAGAAACACAGGTTCTCTTCTTTTCTTTGAGCTCGGTTCCAGAAAATGCACCATTTTGACTGAATGGAAATAACACTAGGAAGTTGCATTTGGTTGATTGAAACCTCAAAATCACAGTAACTAATTAGTAACAGGAATAGCTTTGACACTAAAGCTATAAATAAGTATACTGCAAAATCACACTGTTCATCCTGGAAAACTGCACGTTTGGAGGGATTTCTTGGAATGTCATATACATATTATAAATAATAAAAGCAGTTACAATGCTATCTTAACAAAATAATATCCAATTATTTGATTATTTATGATTCAATGTAGTTCATGGCCACAGCTGAAAAAGAGTGGACAACTGGAAAGTATCCGGGGCAGTTCAGGTTAGCAACATTATCTGCAGCTCCCGTGATTGAGAACCCATTTATGCTATGGAAAACCTCACAAAAATAAAAAAATAAAAAACCCTAGGGATGCCTGAGGGGGGCATGATGAGCACTCCAACAGGATGGATATACAGGCAACAACCCAGGCATCGTGATAAATATGAGTTCCATCTGTATTTGTGACAAGGTCATGAATTGACATGGCCTGAAAATCCACCAGACCAAAATGAAATGCCTGACAGTGGAGCAGGTGGTGCAACGCACAGGACCAGTTCCTGGTAAGACGGAGAAGGAACCAGGCCAGGAGTCACCCCACAGTGCCCAGTCCCTCCATGCACTAAGACTCATACCCCAGGACAGGCACTGAAAGCATCACCGGATCAAATGGCTGCTGCCAACAAGGAAAAAGAGATGAGGGAGGCCCAGATCTTTAAGAGGGAAAGATCAGCCAGCTATGACAGGAACTAAAATGTCTAGGATGGTAGTACAAACAAGCATGGGAGAAGGAAAAGACAGACTTTGCAAAACTTTGTAGCATGGTGAGGAAAAAGCTCACCACTTTCACACCTGCAGGGTCACACAAAAGGAGAGGGAGGGAGGGAGTTAGAAGGCGCACTAACATCATTGCCACCCCATTGAGGTTACAAACGAGGAAGACCTTAATCCATGCAGTACCCTGATACCCCCCCCCAAAAAAAGCAGATGGAAAAAGCAACCAGTAGCATCACAGATGCCACAAAGAAAGTGTCCAGATGGCTGTGGATCAAGCGGGGCTATCCATGGAAAACAACTGGGACTGATCACCCTCTGGTGGGTTGCCTGGGTGTGGGTGTCTTGATGTTGAAAGCGCCAACACCCAAGGACCCCGGGTTACATCACTGATGATGTGCCCAAGTTGCATCAGAAGATGTATGCATGAACAAGTTTAAAGCAATCAATAAAAGCTAATTGATAATTTCACATATTTTTGCCGAATTTGACTCACAAATAAAATCTAAAATATTTTTGAGGAAATGAGTTTACACCAAAAAAAAAAGGATATCAAAAAATCCTTTAGATTAGTAACAATGGTGAGCTTAATGCAAGAAGCGCATTGGACTTGGCATTAAAAAAAATAGAAGCCATACTAAACAAAGACCATATGGGCAGAAATATTGGGACATCCATAGGTCACACCTACAGGAGATTTCATAACATCCTACTAAACTAAAACAGCTTTCACACTTCTGGGAAATATTTACAGCAATGTATTTATACAATAAATATAATAAGAACTAGATGTTTAAAAAAAAAAAAAAAAAAAAACCTCTCATCATGTTTATATGTCTGAATTTTGTCCATATAATCTTCCCTGTAAAAGACTGTAATTAGAATGAATAAATTATTATTATAGTAAGTGTTATTATTGTTATATATTCTAATATAACAGTAACTTTGCATTAGCTGACTGAACAATAAATAGTCTGGTGACACTGATTCTAAAGTCCTAAACATTGGCTGCGTTCATGCTTTTCACACCCATTTCAACCCATTTTCCTCCAAAAAGCACAGAGGTTTTATGTTATCCATAATTCAAAAACATTTTACAGATTGTGTGAAATATTATTAAATAACTTATTATTGGCTGCATCAAATAAAGAAGTACATTTTGAGGCATCAATAAAAATCTTGATCTTAACTAGATAATTGCCAAATGTTATGAAAATGTAAATAAAACATTTATCTAGGGTCTAATATTAACACAACTGTAAACAAGCCAGTTAACAAAAATTGTGTGGTTTCCTCTAGTGTCACAGAAAATTAACCAACTCATTGAGGGAAGAATTTGACATAAAACCTCTGGAGGTGTCTTATGGTGTCTAACACCAAGCCGTTAGAAGTACTTCAATATTGATCAGACTGAATCTATAATAGTGATAAAACAAAGCTAACATGCATCAGTCCAGGTCCAGAATCTTGCAATGGGTGCATGTCTGAACGTCAAGCAACATGGAGCATCTTTAAAGTTATATGGCACACTAATTATTGACCCGTCAAGTCACCTTTCACAATAGAAAACATTAGTGATCTTCAGGTAAGATGCAGGCGAGAGTTTACACATTGAATTGACCCTGTGAGAAATCCAAAAAAGATGCAGGACCCTGCACTGACCATCACATCTTTAAACCACACTGCACCAAACCAAAGCAATAAAATCACTGCACTCACTTGGCAACTCAGAACTGCCTATGGGTGCAGCAAAACAAGCCTTTCTTTTATAATAGACTATGCCCTTAAAAGTAGATGGCGCTAGAGTCCAGTTTTGAGACGCCTGTTATATAAGCCTCTCCCTGCACCGCCTGCCCCTTTCCTGCTCTCATTTTTTGTGCAGGCTCCTGGCCCGCAATCACAGAATGGCGCCTCCTGTTGAGGCAGCAAGGATCCAGTGCTAAAGTCTGCAGTGATTCTGGGTTGGATTATAAGGATTATTCATCCTGTGTTGGGTATAGCAGGACGAAATTATTTAGACTGATACAAACAAATTTGTCAATTTAGAATTTACACACTACATGAGCCAAACTACCAAAACCAAAGCATTGCTTTGAGGACCAAGGACTCAATAACTGGGCTTAATTAATGATTTATGGGTCGCTGTCCTGTCCTTACTGAACATAATAATAAATGTTGACACAGCAGACATGACAGCAGTTAACTCAATTAACCAAAAACTATTGTTATGTACCTGATTTGTCTGCAACTATGTCTTTAGTATCAAGTCAACAAATCACTTCAGTACAAAATAGGCACAGAATAAGTTTCATCCTTTTACATCCTGGTCTTCCTGACCATTAAAAACAGGGTGAAATGATTGGTTTGTGGCACAACTGCAAAACTATGTGAAAAGCAGTGTGAACTCAGAAAACGTCCAGTGTCTTAACTTTCAGTTTCACTAGACACGAAGTTAATTAAATCCCTAAGCAAGGCAGTCAATGTACCCAAAACCAAGGTCGGTTTTAATTACGTGTTAAGCCCACAATTTCCAAAAAAAATGAAAGATCTATCAAAAGGTGTGTTAAATAAACCCGATGTGGTGTGAATCAGAGATGGCACATGGCGTGGAGACGTCAGACCAGAGGCAGATCGATAAGGTTCAGTGAGGATGCTCTCATCCCTGTCGCTGAGGTGATCGACTTCCTCCATCAGCTCCATCGCTTGTCAGCTAGCCTCGAGATGTAGCTAACCCGCTTACTCCTTAATAATTCATAGACTGCTCTGGTGAAGTCCTGCTCGGATGGATTAGGACGCCACGTTCAGACAGACGCGATTTTCAGTCATGAAGTGGCCCAATTCACACACCACTGTCACGCGAGCGAACCCAAACCGGGTCCTTCCCATAGCTACTGACCGAACTCGTTAGCTAGCAGGGTTAGCCAACGTTTTCCGTCCTAACGGCGTTCCCACCGCCTCAATAAAAACGTTAGGGACCGTGACGGGGCTGCTTTACCTGCTGGTACCGGGTTTCAGTAGCAGTGAGGATGAGGGCGCCCTGTATGGAATGCTTGTTCAGAGACAAAAGCGACCACCGTCTACTCCTACTCCTGCAGCCTGGATCCTGTTCCGGCCGCAGCGGACTACAGGCAAGCCGAGACACTCACACACCTCACCGAGAGAGGGAGCCCGACTCCTGCCTCCATCCGACCCCGGAGCCGCCTGCCTCTGTCTGTCTGTCCTGCAGCTCTGCTCATTTAGCAGTCGCGCAGAAGCAACGCGAAAGAAAAAAAAAAACAACAGAAACACACCTGACGACGCGTTCACGTAAACAGATGCGCCCCCTCGCTCAAAAGTGAGGCGACAGCAGGACAATTAACCGTTCAACGCGCTGCCTGGCGGTAATTCCTTTAACAATGTATCCTCCCGGTCCCGAACATGTCCCGTCCAAAATGGCGTGTGAAAAACGGGGCGGAAGTGACATATGTGTTTGATTGCCGGGGCTCGAGGCACGGCACCGACGCACCGGCTCGTTAATTATGCCGCGCGCGCCCTGTACCTGCGCACGAGCGCTTACCTGGAGACTTCAAATCGCCGGCCGTCTTGGCGCGAACTAATTCTTTTCCAGTCTTTTAGGAGAGGCAGTAAACAACCCCTCGGGTGCAATAGCACGCGGAATATCAACAGGGGGCGCCACCGAGCGCCACGCGATTGGATGAAGTGAGCTGCGTCGATTCTGCATCGGGCATCTACCCCCGCCGAGGGTCGGATGTATACAGTGCCTTAGTACTCAGTTCAGGTGGTGGCGCTGTGTTGCTGGTACTGCGCACAAGTAACCGGGACTACTTTTACACGTGGAGTGGTGGGGGTATCAAACTAGCATGCGGACTTAGAGACCACCTCAAGGGTGTTACACCAATAATAGATATTATTGTAGTGTGTCACTGTCATAAGGGCAGATTTCTATGTCAGGTAGGGTACGAACACCTGTTTAGAGGCAAGAAGCAATGATCTTGTTTAACGTTATAGAGTATTTGTGGTAGTAAATAGATCCATTTCATTGGTGCCCATGTCCTCATTAGTTATTCAACAATCAGTATGGGGAAGCATATGGAAGCAGAAGTTTAAATGCCTGTTAAAACAGTTCATGTCTTCTAGAGAGGTACTGGAGTACCAAAAACCCAGACAGTCCATGATTAAAAGGAACTAATTTACAGTGCTGTGATTTCTGACAGGAAATAGATCATTTTAATTACAATCTAATTAACAGCGGGTTAAATTCTATTTAATAGATAAAATTATATAGTTCACATTTCCATCCAACCATTATCTTTCACTTATTCCTCTACGAGGGTCACGGTTGGGTTCCCCATGCCCATCCACGGCAGAACATTTCGGGCACTGGGCATATACACCTAGCACAGGGTGCCAATCTATCGCTGGGCACACACTCACTCATACAACCACACACTATAGGGCAATTTATGGGGCATTAAATTTGAACTAGAATCAATTTTTTGGACTGTGGGAGAAAACCCACAGGGAGAACATGGAAACTCCACCCAGATCGGGATTCGAACCGGGAATCCCCAGCGCAGAGAGGCGAAAGTGCTAACATTTATTTTAGCTCCTCCATCCTGCAGACTATACAGATCACTGATACACAAAAACTACCAGACACACAGGTTTTTCCCCTGATAGCTGATACACTCTGTAAATGGTACTGGAATGTATCTACAGAGACACCATCATTCCAAAACCAAATTCTTTGTGTTGGCAAAATAAACCTGATTCTGATTGTTTTTATGTTTCAGGTTAATTAGAACATAAAACTGATTACTCAAAATTTTAATATTTGCTTTAGAATCTCAACCGGTAACTAAATTAAAAATAATTCATTCATTATCTTCCGCTTATTCCTCTACTAGGGTCACGGTTGGGTTCCCCATGCCCATCCAGGGGAGAACATCTCAGGAGCTGGGCAGATACATCCAGGACAGGGCACCAATCCATCGCTGGGCACAATTAAAGATCACATAGAATTGTAATTTTCAATGGTTCAGAACTTTGTTGCAGTTACAAAATAATATTTTACTACTTTTAAGTGTCCACTTATTGTAAGAACAGTGTACTTAATGTCAGGTTTGTGACCATGTAACTGCAAAAGATTTACGCTCTAAGCCATAGTGGATGGTTTTAAACATTACTACAATCTTACAGATGTATCTTCTGCATTTAAGGTTGTTCAGTTGTACATCATTAAAAGGCACCTTTTAGGGTTTCTATGTTAATGTCCATGCTAAAATGCATCACAGGTACACAAACCTATACAAAATCAAATTAAATGTGGAATTTTTCAGTGCTTAACCATCAATGGTCCAGTATGACTGCACTAAACCACCACGGTCCGCACTATTCAGGTTTCTATATACACGAGAACACTCCCTTGTTATGAAACACACAGGAAGTTAATTGTTCAACAATAATTTCATATGTGAACCAGTTAAATAGACAGAATTTCTTATTAAAGTGTAATATAGTCAACTGCAGTGATTTAAATCTAAATGTGCAGAGTTCTCATTTAAAAGCTCAACAGTGTGAGACAGAACCTAAATAATTTGCCCTAATAAAATAGACCATTAGTTTTTGAACAGATAATGCATAAAAGTGAAAACAGGGTTCCATGAACTACAAAAAAAAAGGTTTATTTACATAAAAACAAAACTTATTAAAATCACTCATTTGGAAGCTAACTATTCTAATAAGAGGCACTAGGCGGATCATCCATGTGTAAAATATTTATTTCCCAACAACGTCAAACACAATACATTATTATTTTGAGAAAAGTGAAAAACTTTTCATTCATGATAAATTAAAAATATATATTTGTTGCAACTTTATAAACCAGAAAATCAATATCTACATCATGTTCTTTGTTTTGTCTGCTAAATGTTAATTCATTAATAATGGCTTTTTCCAAATCTTATATTTGAATATAATGCAACTGTGGTACTGCTACCATTCTGAAAACAGCATTGCAATGCCATACATTTAGTTGTAGATTAAACATCCATAAAGTATCACAGGATTTATATCCAGATCTGGTTATAATAAGGACATTTCAGAATCCTACTTTTTCCATGACACCGGTTTCAGATTAAGGTAAACAAAAAATAACTAACAAAAAATTAAATCCCACAGAGCCTTAATAATAGGTGCAAGCTACGTTTGAATATAGGACATTTAATTCAACAGGAACTATCAGAGTCCAGCAGGTGGAGGCAAAATGGCTGAGCTGAGGGTTTTGACCATTCACTCTCACATTGACAAACAGAGCTGGTGATGGACTCATGTTGTGACAAAGAGAGTGAGTAATCCTTTTAGGAAGGAGACGATTTCATTTCCACCTAATTTGGATTCACCATAAACACGGTCTACAAAGGAGATTGGAACCTGCAAACACAAATAGACAAAAAAAGACGGTTACATTTAACAGCAATCAGCATGAAGAGGCTGAATACAGAGGACAGGATCTAATGAAAATGTTTGCTTTATCTGGTACAAAAAGTAGTGGCTGGCAAATTTGCTAAGTACATTCAAAAACGTAATTATACATTACCAGAGTAATCTTTAAATATTACATATTAAGCCTCTCAGCGCTGGTCAGTCACGCCGCGGGGAGAGAGACTGACCACAGAGCACGGCTACCACAAGAACTATGAACGCTCTGGATTCTGTATGTAGTAGTGTTGGGTCACTTAATAAAGCCAGTTTCGTGCATTGCACTCCTGTCTCTGGTCCTCATCCTTTCCACCCCGCGACAAAATTGTTTTTTTTTTAATATTAAGGCTAAATGTAAATTAAATTAATAGATCATAAGAGTTTGAGAGGTGGCACGATGGCCTAGTGATTAGCCGATCAGCACTAAAGGTTCAAATCCTGATTTCCTCCCACCAAAAACATAGATTAAAGGTGAATTGACTGCTTAAAATTGTCCCTATTTACACTGCTCAAAAAAAGGGGAACACAAACAACACAATGTAACTCCAAGTCAACCACACTTCTGTGAAATCAACCTGTCCAGTTAGGAAGCAACA
>JAOUQT010000016.1:6201741-6219692 GCA_025769995.1 Xyliphius kryptos | reverse complement strand
CCCATGATATTTATCAATTGATGCTAAACCTTAGATGTGGTTTTGTATTGTGGAAAATGCAACCTCTTTTACAAAATGCTATCCCTCCATACACTTCTTCCTTTTTTATTTTACAAACCATTGAGCCATCTTGTGGTAACTTGCACTAATGCTATTGAAGTTTCTTTACATTTGTTTTAAAAAAAACAGGGAATTAAACCCCCAACCTTCAGATTAATTTTTCCAAAACACCACCAGCCAATAATCTTTCTCGCCCACAAACTAAGTGATGACTCTCCGGCTTCCAGCAAGTTATGTTTAAACCTGAGATTTAACTATAAACAATGTATAGTTTACAAACTATATGAACTGTATAAAAACATTGGCAGCTTATGTATGCTTGAAGGCTTTGACAGGCCAGTTATTAAACTGCTTCTTCAATTGCAAATTGCAGACATGTTGAGTGTATGCATATGGAGATCAGTGTTTTTAGTTAGTACTAATATTTGCCTTTAAATCATGAAGTTGTCTTTCAATCATTCAAATCAATCTCTGCAAATTCTAATTTATGGTCATATTTCTAGACCCAGAGCCAATGGTGAACCTGAGTTTTGTGAAGAATGACTCATATGAAAAAGGGACAGACCTGATGGTGGTCAATGTTTACTTGAAGGAAATATGTAGAGAAATTTCCAGGGTGCTGTTTAGAGAACAAGATTTCACCCTCATCTTCCAAACCAGGTGGGTGGATATTTTACTTCATTCTTGTTTTGAAGTCTAGGTTGTGGAAATTGGGAGTGAGGGAGTGTTTGTTAATGCTGCTTGCAAGATGGGATTTTTGCGTTGGTGTCAGATTTAAGTCAGTGAACATACAAAAAGTTGGTTTGTGGAACTGGAATATAAAAATAACTTGTCAATCTGGAGTTCTGTTTTAAAAATAAATGCTTAATTATTTTCCCTGCCGATCCTGATGCATAATGATATTTTACTTATTTTTTAACTATGTAGAAGTAGTAGGATGGTTACGCCAGCAGTCAATATCATTATCCATAAGGTCTATAAGTGTTTGGAGTATCATTATCATCACTAGCCTAGTGATTGTGATGGTTACAGATTTTTTTTTCTGAATTAGAATGCTGATTGTAATTATAAATTAAGCAAATTTCCTCAAGGCAACTTGTCAAACTCTTGTAAACCTAACATGTCGCTTTTATTTATAGTGATGCCAATTTTTTGAGACAGCATCCAGACTGTGGACCAAACACTGTCTTTAATTGGCAAGTCAAACTCAGGTAACGCAAGTTTAATGTTGATGCTTAGTTCTCGTACTTTAACCTTTAGTGCCCAGTAAGTATAACCTCTTTGGGGCTTTTACCTGTCTATGCTTTAGGAATCTTATTCAGCCAGAACAGTGTAGCTTCTCTTTTACTTCATCACGTGTGGACATCTCTCTAAAGAAAAGACACAGTCAGCGCTGGGGAGGTCTGGAGGCCCCAACTTCACAAGGTCTGCTTCCTGGTTTCTTGCTATTGCAACATCTTTTTGCATATTCCATACTATAGTGACTTTTTGTTTTCTAACCACAAACTCTATTCTCCTCTGTTTAAGGTGCAGTGGGGGGCGCGAAGGTTGCTGTGCCCTCCAGCCCAGCTTCCCTTGATAAAAATCAGCCAGGCAGCAGCCAGCACACTCTTCCTGCGAAGGAGGAGCCTCGAGCCGGAGAAGAGAAGCCCAAACCCAGAGTGCCGGAGAATACAGCTTTGGATACTGTGGTTCCCCGTTCCGAGCATGTTCCTATTAAGCAGGAGCCAACAATTAGCACTGTATGAAAATTAAAGAATAGTTACAATGAGACTTGAGTTTGTTTGCCCTTTAGACTTCTCTAGATTTATTTATATTAGACAGAAAATTGCAGATTTCCAGACAGGTCCTAAAAGTAAATTAATTTGACTTTATTAATTTGTCTATGGTAAATGGTCACTCAATAGATTTGTATATTAGTGAGTGGCAAAAGTATGTAAAGCTTTAGGATTAGAAAAAAAAAATAAGTTGAAATTTGAGTCCAGTCCAATCAATGGGGTGACTGGTGTGTACTTTGTTTAATTTCTAGGTCTTTACAACATTTGTAAAAGTGCAGCTTGGTGTGAGGAAAAAGTAGTTCCTGAGTCTCATTAGGCTGCAAAATGTTACAAATCTCTGAAGATGAGACTGTCCCAAACTATTTATTTAAACAAAACATAAGTAGTTTTTTCCTGATCTATTAGCCAAACAACTTTCTTCTTAGAAGTTACTTGAGGGTTTCTTTTTGACCTTACAGACGGGTCTTACTTAACGTGATATTTAGTGTTGATATAGTAATATAATGTCTGAATGTGGAGTCTTAACCCTTTTGACTTAATTGTGCAATGTGTTCCAGCCTGATGAGCATCAATAGTTTTCTAAGCTCCTAATGCATTTGGTATATTCATGCTAAATATAATAGAACATCAACCTGCACTTGATTTCTTGTGTTATTAAAAATACCTCACACCAATCTCACCTTTAAATTAAATTTTAATTCTAAAGGTTAACATGCAGTTGCCCCTTGCTGGTATTGGATAATTTTTCTCAACAAATTGATGACCAAGTCTAATTTTCATCACATTTTCTTTATTTACTTTCTCAAAATATATGATACATTTTTCAATTTCAGATTTTTTTAATAGAAACTTTTAAGCTTCACTATGTGTTGTGACTCAATTAAATCTGTTTTTATTGGAAGACCTCTTGCTGCTATTTTTTATTAAATACATTTACAATATTTCACTGACCTGATTTGTGTTTGTAGCCTAAACCCACCTGCATGGTGCAGCCAATGACTTACGGTCCTCCTGCGAGCAGTGAACGATCTGAGGAAGAGGAGGAGAAGAAAGTGTGTCTCCCTGGCTTCACTGGACTTGTCAACCTGGGCAACACCTGCTTTATGAACAGTGTGATTCAGTCTCTTTCCAATACAAGAGAGCTGAGAGACTATTTTCATGGTATGTTGTTTACATTTTTTATATATACACACTACCACTCAAAAGTTTAGGATAACTTGCAGATTTTACTCTTTTTGAAAGAAAAAAGACATGCAATTCACAAAAAAGATTGTCCATTTCACAATTAATTTTAGTGTATCAGAATATTTTTAAAGAATAAAAATCTTTGTATATACGCTTATTTTGCTTAATAGTAATATTATCAGCAATTCTCAGATCTCTACTTTAATCTTCAGGTATGGCTGCCAATCCAACTTAAGGATGTTATTATAAGTTGTTAGGACACCCTTGCTCAATTGTGAAGCACAGTTGAAAAGCTTTATACTAATAAGTGAACATAAAAAAAGCACAGCATTCTAGGTTAGTTCAGTATCTGAAGCATCAGCATTTGTTGATTTGCTTTCAGACTCAAAATGGCCAGAAAGAAACAACTTTCTTTAGAGACCAGTCAGTCCATGGTTGTTTTAAGGAAGGAAGGCTACTCAATGCGAGACATTGCCAAGAAACTGAAAATATCTTGCTATGCTGTTAACTACTACTTTCGAAGAGTGACACAAACTGGCTCTAATAAAGACAGAAAAAGGGAGTGTGTGACATTGTGTTTTTCTTTCAAAAAGAGGGAAATTTGCAAGTGATCCTAAACTTTTGAGCAGTTGTGTATGTGTGTGTGTATATTTGGTAATTTAGCAGATGCTTTTATCTTAAACAATTACAAGTATCCCAACTTGGTTGGGGCCAGAACAGGGTTGATGCAGCACCCTGGAGCAATAAAGGTTAAGGGTCCTGCTTAAGGACTAATATTGGTAACTTCAGTGGACCTGGGATTTGAACCCACAACCTTCTGATTAAAAGCTCAACACCATAACCACTGAGTTACCACACCCTATATTTGTGTGTTCATACTATATAACATTTATAATAAGTCAATTATTAGTGTTGTTTCTCAGTTTGGTCATCACAGCTTGTGTATTTCTGTAATTTCAGACAGGGCGTTTGAGACTGAACTCAACTGCAACAATCCTCTGGGTACAGGTGGAAGATTAGCCGTTGGTTTTGCAGTGCTTCTCCGAGCTTTATGGAAAGGCACTCATCATGCTTTTCAGCCCTCCAAATTGAAGGTACTTAACCTGAAGCTGGTGCTATTTCTGCACAGTTTCTGATTCTAATGCAACCAGCTCACATCAAAAACTAAATACTAATCTTTTGATTCTGTTTCATGTTCTGAAGGCAATAGTAGCTAGTAAGGCTAGCCAGTTTACTGGTTATGCTCAGCATGATGCGCAGGAATTCATGGCTTTCCTCTTAGATGGACTTCATGAGGATCTGAATCGTATCCAAAACAAACCATATACAGAAACTGTGGATTCAGATGGTCGCCAAGATGAGGTTTTTACCTATTCTATAAAAACTATTACATTTGATAATATTGAGTTATGTAATGTTGCCTCTATGTTAAGTAATGTACATAAGACCATCGATAATTGGTATATTAAGTAAATAATTGCTTTGTTTTGTGTGTGAGTGTGTTTTATTATTAATTTATATATATGTGAATATGGCAAAAATGTATGTATGTATGTATGCATGTATGTATGTACTTTTGCCATATTAAAATTTTAGATCTTTATTATGGGTATTTTGCAATTAAAGCCTAAAAAGTTTGTTTGCTTTATATTTTATTTCATTAATATGTTTAAATTTGGTAGTGTTACATTTAGAATTTGCACAAAGGTTTAAAGGAAATGTAGAAACATAGCTAACAATATGTTTAACCTTTTGTCTTTGTAATTATTCATTTATAGGTTGTAGCAGAAGAAGCATGGCAAAGACACAAGATGAGAAATGATTCGTTTATAGTCGATCTGTTTCAAGGCCAGTACAAGTCCAAGCTTGTGTGTCCAATGTGCTCAAAGGTAAGATTCAACAGCAGTTCATTTTATTAGGTGATGGTAATAATCTTTGTTTGTACCACTTTTGCTGTACATTGCTGTGAAGGTGTTTTGATCTACACTGTTAAGTGAAAGTTAGAAAACACCAAGTACTCCAGATTAGAAAGCTCTTTGCTTAATCATTAGAGAAGTTAAATCTTACACCCCCCCCCCCCCTTTTTTTTGTATTTTAGGTTTCTATTACTTTCGATCCTTTCCTCTACTTACCCGTTCCCCTACCTCAAAAGCAGAAGGTGCTGACTGTCTTCTATTTTGCAAAGGAACCCCACAAAAGACCAATAAAGGTAAATATAGTATTCATAATCCTAAAAACACTTTCTTCAGTTTATCTGTAGTTTGTTTTGCCCTGTGACTTTTTATGTGGTGACCTCAGTTTTTCTCTCGTGCAGTTTTTGGTGAGTGTTAGTAAAGAGAACTCGAGCACAGCAGAAGTTTTGGATTCGATTTCCCGTATTGCCCGAGTGAAACCAGAAAACCTATGGCTAGCAGAGGTATAAAACTTTTAATCTTAAAGATTTAACATGCCCTTAAACCATGTATTTTACAAGCTAAATTGCTAAATATAATGTAAAACAAAAGTGAGTACACCTTTCACATATCTGCAAGGCTACAAGAAGATTGCCAACCCCCTGAATCTGAGATGCAGCACAGTGGCCAAGATCATCCTTTTTAAAAAAAACATGGACCACTCAAATGCTGTCTTTAAAAGATAGGTGCAGGAATGTGGTCAGCATTTCTGCAAAAGTTAAAGAGGTGGGGGGTCAGCCTTTCCGTGCTCAGACCATATGGCACACACTACATCAAATTGCTCTGCATGGTTAGTCACGCCAGAAGGAAGCCTCTTTTGAAGTCTGTACACAAAAAAGCCTGCAAACAGTTTGCTGAAGCCATGTCCTATGGTCTAATGAGGCTAAGATTAATTTGTTTGGTTCAGATGGTCTTAAGCAGGTGTGGCAGCAGTCAGGTTAGCAGTATGGAGATAATTGTGTCATGCCTACAGTCAAGCATGGTGGTGGGAATGCCATGGTCTTGGGGCCCTCTAAAAACTGGGTCGCTGGGCAGTATTTCAGCATGATGATCCCTAACGCCTCTAAGACGACCACTGCTTTATTGAAGAGCCCAAAGGTAAAGGTGATGGACTGACCCAGCATGTCTCCAGACCTAAACCCAATAGAACATTTTTGGGGCATCCTCAAGCAGAAGATGGAGCTCCGTCATGGAGCAGTGGAAACGCATTCCGAAGGCAAGCTGTGAAGCTCTGGTAAACTCTATGCCCAGGAGACTTAAGGCAGTTCTGGAAAACAATGGTGGCCCCACAAAATATTGACATATCAGGAACTTTTACTAAGGGCAATACTCACTTTTGTTCCCAGTGGTTTAGACATTATTGGCTGTATATTTAGTTGATTTGAGGGAAGAATTAATTTACACCTTTATATAAGCTCCACACAGACTACTTTTCATTATGTCATTTTGTCAGAGTTCTCTCATCCGCAGAAATGTGTGAGGGGTGTACTTACATTTGTGATACAATTTATATCTATTTTTTTTTTTAGGTGGTGAAAAACCGCTTCCATCGACTCTTCCTGCCATCTCAATCGCTTGATACCGTCTCTGCCTCTGACATGCTTTTCTGCTTTGAGGTGCTGTCTAAAGAGTTGACAAAAGAGAAAGTGGTGCTTCTAAGGGTCCATCAGGTATAAAAACAGAAGTGTCAAAATTTGTTTTTCATAATGAGCAGATACATTTATCCTTGCTATAACTGTTTGTTGCATTTATGTTGCAATTACAGAAGCTTCAAGTTCCAAATATTCCAATAGCAAAGTGTGCTGCCTGCCAGAAACCACCTGTATCAGATGATGAGAAACTAAAACGCTGTACTCGCTGTTACCGTGTGGGCTACTGCAATCAGTTAGTGCACTTTATCAAATTTCTTTCTGAGAGGAAATTGAAATTGTCTATGACTGATTATACAAAACTTTCTTTCCCTGTGATTCAGGGCTTGCCAGAGGAACCACTGGACCAACCACAAAGCACTCTGCCGGCCCAACTCTGAGAATGTGGGCTTACCGTTCTTAATTAGTGTCCCAGAGTCAAGGCTGACCTACACGCGCCTAACTCAGCTCTCAGAGGGCTATTCCAGGTAAGATTTAATCAAAAGTAATTTGCTATATATGTTACATGGATTTTGTTTTTTTCCACTTTATTCAACTGCATGCCTAACAACTTGGGTTTGTGCTCCTCTCCAGGTATTCTGTGAATGTTTTCCGGCCCCCATGCCAGTCCGGAAGGACATCTCCAGAGGCCAGCCCAAGTCGTGATCAGACTGCAACGTCTGGATCAGTTCCAGAGGGACTTGAACTAAAAGGAGAACCTTCTTCTGGAATTGACAGTGAGGAAACTTCAGAAGTCGATCCATCATCTGAAACGAAACCGGTACAGGACTCTGTCTCTATGCACACTGTAGATTCTGGCTTCTCTGAGGTAGTGGAATGCTCCAAAGATCCTTTTGGGGAAAAAGAAACATCCTGTGAGAAGGCTATCAAACCAGAAGGTAATGTAACAATAAGAGGTGTAGGTCTCAGAAATCTGTGGTTCTTTCTTTAAATAGCAAATACCTTTTTGAAAGATTCATGTGCCAAATAAGCCTTCTAATTGATCTGTGTTTTTGGTTTAGCTGCCATCACTGGTTACCAGCAACCCTCTGAGTGTAGCTACAGGAATGCATCACAGTTCTATATCTCAATACAGGATGACGACAACAAAGAGATCAAACTTGGAGACAAAGGTCAAAAATGTATTTCGTTAGCTGTTTAATCTCTGAAATATATGAAATTCAAATTCTCACATAGTTTGTGTCATGACCATATCCCATCATTAGGCGAGGGTGTTTTGGAGCTGCCTGAAGATTGCACTTTAGATCTGGTGTGGAAGAATAACGAACGACTGAAGGAATATGTACTGGTGCGCTCCAAAGAGCTGGATTTTGATGAGGACTCTGGCTCTGCCAGCGAGACTGCCAGGGCAGGACACTTCACTCTTGAGCAGTGCCTCAACCTCTTTACCAAGCCTGAGGTGTTGGCTCCAGAGGAAGCCTGGTAGGAATCAAAATGCTAAATCAAATTATGTGTTTTTGTTTTGTTTTTGAAGTATTAGACTGGGCTTTGCCTTTCAGGTACTGTCCCAAATGCCAGCAGCACAGGGAGGCATCCAAGCAACTCCTGCTTTGGCGTCTGCCCAATGTACTGATCATCCAGCTCAAACGCTTCTCCTTTCGGAGCTTCATCTGGAGGGATAAAATTAACGACATGGTTGACTTTCCTGTGAGGTATGTAAACAGAGTTTTATGGCTGTTTGTTGTAGTCAATCTGTCAGTGTGAATTTATTTTTTGTAGGTTATTTTAAAATCTAAATAACATCAAACACTTTTTACAGGAATTTAGACCTGAGTAAGTTTTGTATTGGTCAGAAGGAAGATGTCCAGCAGCCACCTATATATGACCTATATGCTGTTATAAACCACTATGGAGGAATGATTGGAGGACACTACACAGCTTATGCACGTTTGCCCAATGACAAGAACAGTCAGCGCAGTGATGTTGGTATGTTCCCGTGATAATTTAATTTTGGCCATGCATTGTAATGAGATCTTTAAATTATGATGTTTGTTTTTGTTTACTAAATGTAGAAATTAGCAAAAGCATGTATTAGTAGTGTAAATGAATTTGCTTTCTGTATGTATAACCGGTGGTTTTATGTTTACTTATAAGGGGATTAAATTTCAGATAAGAATGTTTCAATTGAATGATATTTAAGATTTAGACTCTAAAGGAAATAAGAGCTTTTCAAAACGCTTTAAAAAAGCGCATTTCACCTACTTTTAAAAGAGGTCCTGCATTCTCAGTTTGTTGTCTCTTGTGTGCAGGCTGGAGATTATTTGATGACAGCACTGTAACAACAGTGGAAGAGAGCCAGGTGGTGACACGCTATGCCTATGTGCTGTTTTACCGACGCAGGAACTCTCCCGTAGAGCGCCCACCCCGTCTGGTTGGCCCACTCGGAGCAGAGGCCACTGCTGCAGCGGGAGCTACTGCCAGTCAGGTGAGCTGATTACTCTTCTGCTTCCTCATTTTAAAATGACACTTCAAATTAATGTGCCCTTTGCATTCACACTACTTTCTTATTCTTCGAGACATTAAAAAAATAAATAAAATTCAATCAGACTACGGTATCTGATCTAGGGAAGATGGGGTGAAGCTCAGTGGTTAGGGTGTTGGACTGTCAATCAGAAGGTTGGGGGTTCAAATCCCAGGTCCGCCGAAGTTACCAATGTGGGCCCTTGAGCAAGACCCTTAACCCTCATTGCTCCAGGGTTCTGTACCAACCCTGTGTTCTGACCCCAACCAAGTTGGGATACTTGTAAGTCGCTTTGGATAAAAGCGTCTACTAAATAACTGAATGTAAATGTAAATAAAGCAAGGGTTTTAGTGAAGGCGATTTAAAATGCCACCCTTGTTATGTGTTGGGATACTAACCAACCAACTGCAGCACTTCCTCTGATTTGGTATGTGCATGTGATGTTAGTCTGAACAGACTGCTTCTCATCTTGAGCTAAAATGCATTTTTGCACACACAGTTTAGTGTGGATGCAGCATTAGCAACTAGGATTAGTTGAATACGACTGCTTTATGGCCTTAAATGCCATTTTTAATTCCTAAAAAATGAATCAGCTGTAGGACAGTATGAATTAAATGCCTTTCCAAGTAGAAAAATTTTAAGCATTCCATAAGTTATTCTTTAAAAACTGCTGCCTCATAAATCAAACTAAATGTGTATTTTCCATGTGAGCAAATCTGTCTTTATTTGTATGCTTTTTTCCCTCTTGCATTTAATTGTTATATATGTCTGCTGGTAATGAAGGATGTGCTATTTCGGTTGTTTTAATGAATTTATGATGAACGGGCAACTGCGGCACGATTTATTTGTCCTTTAATTGCTAATGTAATAGAGGATTAAGCAAATTGGATTTCATAATGGTCTAATGTCAAGAAACTGTTACTGATGAAATAATTGCACCATTTCTCATCGGAAATAAGTGTGTAAAATAATTGCAAATAACTACATATACCGCTTGGCATCTCTCTGTAATTACTAGAAAAAGGGCATCTCATCACATCTCATAATACCTAAAGCAAACTGACATCTAAACAGCTTACATTTTTTAAGTGACTAGTATTTCATCATCATTTAATAATTATAGGATTGCCACACATTCTTAATTAATACCACATTCAGTTTGTCTCCGGAGTAGATAGTAAAAATACAGCATGTATTACACTTCAGATTTTTTTTTTTAAGGTTCTTCCGTATGTTGCTCTTTAGACGTATTTTTAAATATTTTCTTTAGCTCCTAGACCATTGTAGATTTTGAGGTGGTGTTAGATCAATGCTTTGTGCTTAAAGCTGGCATCTGGTTTTATGCAGTTTGCCTCTTTTGTAGCAAAAATATTTTAAACATCAGTGATTTATTGTACTATATCTATTAGGCTTGCTTGATTTAGTTTTTTTTAATATACAGACTTATGATGGTATATTTTGTGGTAAAGATATGAAATGTTTTTTTGCCAATATTCTTTCATGAAAATCATATTTGCATGAGGAGCGTTCCACACTTTTTTGCAGGTTTTTTGTTCAGTTGCAGTTTCTTAGTTACTTGTGTCTACTTGATTTGTCTTAACTGCACAAAATATATATAAATACATACAGGGTAAAATGGGGTCTGGAATTATGGGGTTTAATTAAAAATAATTTTTGCAGCTTTTTGATTTCTGACTAAACTGAATCCATTCTGGTCTTTGGCAGAGCATGAAGGGTAATACATCTGCGGTTTAATTACTGTTGTGAAATACAATTATTCATTTTTTTTATATTTACAAACATATTTGTCATTTTTGAATATAGTTAATTTTTATCTTCACTTTTAATTGGATGTTAGTAACATTTTAGTGATGCAGTATTACTATATTTGCCCCCTCTTTGTTCAGTGTCTTACTAGTAGTGTTTGTATTACTGAGAATATACAAGTTCTGAGTTTTGCCTGTAATTAGGGGCTTTTAAAAACCGGCTCTGTCGCAGAAGCTGACACAGGTTTCCGCCAATCGCAGGCGTCTCTGATATGGCAGGAACTGGAGGAGGAGGCAGAGGGGCAGCAAGGTGCTTCCACTTGGAGGCTTTTCCGGCCTGGGCTGCGCCAGCGAAGAAATAGGCAGCGGGTGGAGGAAGAGCATGATGGCCATGGAGGACACGCAGATCGCAGACGAGACTGTTCCTCAGATTACTCTGAAGATGACAGAGTTCGATATTTCCTTTTGGTCGTAGTGTTTGCGGTGTTTGCATTGCTGCTGAATGTTTTCTATCCTCTCATGTTCAGGCCTTAATAGAACTAAGCTGCAATGTAAAGATACTGTGTACAACAAACAAGGTTTAAAAATTTGCACTTTAAAATTTTATTAGTAACTTAATTTATAATTTGTGTCTGAGGCCATTGGCTTGGTTCCATTATGTGCTTAGCACAATGTCCGGTCCAGGATTTACCGCTATTTTATACTGTTGTCACAATAATTTCTGGCCTTATTTATGCAGGTATAAAACCTGTCTGCTCATAAGCAATATTTGGACAATACTGACTAGTCTTACCTACCTGTTAAATGAGAGAATACTAATCAAAATCTTTAACACTTGATCTCTGAGGTAAAACATGTTTATCCTTAAAAATCATACAGTTATTTTATTTATACTAGATTCATTATTGTGTGTGTTTTAAGAAATTAGCAACTTTAAACTTGGCAAATTGTTTTTAAACAAAAGCATCATGAATGATTAGTTATAAAAATATTATAAAATATTGGCAATATTGTAACATGCTGACAGTATGATTATTACAATGAAGGGAGTGATCTATTTTGCCTACCCATTCGTGCAGTGAAGCACACCATAGTGGTTGGATAAGAGCAATTGGGTTTGGCACCTTGCCGAAGGCCACCTAAGCCATAATATTTTATGGGACTGGAATCTAAGTACAAGCCTACTGCTTCCCCTAGGGTTTTGGTTCTTTAAAATGTCATTATTATTGTGAATGCCATGTTGTGCAACTGCATTTACGTTATATTCGTATTTACATTTAAAAAATGGTTATAAAATACAGCTTAAATATTAATGCATCCCGTAGCCATTTGTAATAATTAACTGGATTCCAGTAGTCCAGCAATTTTTTTTCTCCTTTTTTTTAGCTTATCTAGTACTGTAAGAAGATCTGCTTCCCCCTAGTGGTAGACCGGTAAAATAGATTATTCTAATGCCAATCCATCCTTGATTCTACCTTTGTAGATTCAACTTTAATGTTTATAATGAATTGTTGTGAATGTACAAAGCAAGTGACTGGGTGGAACTGCAAACAAATAGACTGCTGTGCTGCATTATGGGTGCTCACATGGCCTCTATGGGCAAAGTCTTTATACAAACACTTCACTTTTAGAAACCTTAAGATTTTAAAGTGGTGGAGAAAATTAAGTTCAAATTGGGTTTGTCACTGTGAACATTGTCATCTACATGTCACTGCAAAGATGATTTAAAATTTTGATGGCTGGTATGAAGAGCATTTGCCATCTTGTGAAATGACTGTACAAACCTTAAAGCAAACAACTACATTTCAGAAATCTATCTGTTGCTCTGACTGCACAAACAGATGTTATTGGGGCAGCGGCTTGGACTCTAAATTTCCCTTAAATCTTGTTAGCTCCTACCAAATCAGGTTTATAATGGGCTACAGTCCCTCACTGCAAGTCCAAAATTTGTGTCTTTATAATGAACCCAAAACGCATATTAGCTTTTATGTATATATATATTGTATTTGTGTATCCCCGTGTGGATTATTTCTTATTTAAGTTTGATTTGGCTTAACACAATTTTACGATTTAATGACTTTTAGATCTATATATTTTCATTTCTTCCTCTTGTAGCACTACATGCATTTTATTTTGCTAAATTCTTAAATGAGTTTTTCTGAAATTCTTGCACATTTGTGTTATTATAATTCTAAAACTGCTGAAGGAAAATTTATATATGTTTTTAAAAATAAATGACTAAATTGATAGTTCACTTTTCTTTATGGCCAGTACGATAACATTTGTTTGTCAAACAGCAGGTCATTTTTTATTTTTTTTAACTTCTTTAACAAAAATCATGACAAATAACCCCGGTACTTTAACTAGATAACTTACAAACTTATGTATTTTTTATCTTTACTGCTTTGCATGGTTTTATAAAGCCTCGTTGTTGTGTGTTCTAAACTATTTAGTTGTAAAAACTGCTCATATCTCATTTTTAATTAATGTCATTTTAAAGAAAGCCATAAAGAGTAACATTTAGAAATGATTTCTTTGGGTTTGATGTTTTATAAGCTTTGCTATTTTTTTCCACACCTGTAATACTTTTTCAGGTTGTATTTATGGGATGGTGATTCCACTCACCCAGTGTTACACACAATGTTACCAAAGCTTGAATCAGGTCGCTTGTTCATGCTGATTGTATCAATATTCGTTGTGTGTGTGCTTTTTTTATTATTAATAGGTTCACTGAAATGAAAGGGTTTTTTTTGTAAGCTATATTTTAGGCAAACACTAAAGGTAGGCAATTTCAGCTCAGGGAAATAATGTGAGATGATGTGTAATTATTGGATTTTCTTCATAACTTTTTAAAACCACTGAACCATGGTCTATTTTAATATGCTGAACAGCACAGACTGGTTTAGATGGAGGCTATAGCTGCAAATTAAATGCAGTTTTTTGTGTAATGTATAAAACATTTTATTGTATTGTGTAATATATTCACAATTTATTTGCTGTTTTTTCACCATGTAATCCATATTCAACAATGCCTCAGGAGTGTACCTTCAGTTTTGTTTTTTTGTAATAAAATCTACTACATTGCACCATGTGTTTTTGTTTTCCTCTTTTGCCGCATACTAATCATCATGCTTATCTAGCAGTAATTTTATTTATTCTTTTTTCATGAATTCTCATTATCATGATTTGTTTTGCAGGCCTCTAGCCAGGCACTTTTTGGGGCTGAGTTGAACCCTGAAGGAGCCACTCAGCGAAGTGCAGAAGGGACTTCGGATCTATTCGCTCGTTCAGCTGAATGCTCCAGCCCATCGTATACCAATATGGAAGAGGTGGACTGAAATCTTACCTAAAGCTGTGTCAGTGACCGCCGCCTTCGCCTCAGGGAGATTTCTTCCTTGAAAGAGACTTCGGTGCTCATTAGCTGATCAGGCACAGCTAAGGTGCTTCTGTCGTATATTTGCAACATGTAAAATAATTTGATTTAAGAAACTAGATTAAAAAAAACCAAACATGCATATGTCTCAGAACACACAAAAGCATATATAATCAGTTAAATTAATTCTTACAGTGATGAATGCAGGATTATGCTTTGTCACAGGATCAGGTGCTCCGCCACAACATTTCATACCACCCCCTCCTTAAAATATGAAAATGTTTTGACATCTTTACTGTTGATGGCATGGGCAAAGATGCAGACTTTACAAACTTATAATACAGAAGGTGGTGTGGCTTGCTGGAGTGGATTTTGTGTTCATATCTCTGGAGTTTGTTTACTATGTGGGTTTAAAATGTATGAACTTTTTTTAATATAAAGACTTGTGTTTTTGCCATGCAAATTCCTGTGGAAATATTAGTGCAAAAACCTACCTGACCGACATGCATGAACCGTAGTGTATTGTTTTGTTACTCGCACTTTTGTGGGGGTTTTTTTTGGGGGGGGGGGGGGTGGATTTTCTTGTTTCCCTGGCCAATTTTTTTTTTTTTTTTTGCTGAACTGCTGGCGCTTAGGGGTCATTATGAGGATTCTGCTGTGAATAATGATAAATGGTTAATATAAATAAATTTTTTTGGAGGAACTCCAGGCTATTTTTATTGAATATTTATTTTTTTTATTATTTTTTTATATACAGTTGAAACCAAAAGTTTACATACACTATATAAAAAGACATATGTGCATTTTTTTCTCACTGTCTGACATGAAATCAGAATAAACGTTTTCCTTTTTAGGTCAGGATTACCACAATTATTTCTATTTGCTAAATGTTAGAATAAAGAGAGGGGAATTTTTTTTATTACTTTTTTCAAGCTCAAAAGTTTAAATACATTTCATTATTATTTGGTACTATTGCCCATAACTGTATGACTTGGGTCAAAAGTTTTGGATATCCTTCCACAAGCTTTTCACAGTGTGTAGTGTATGTAAACTTTTGGTTTCAACTGTATAAGTTTTAACCATTTTGATGTTACCCATTTGCCTGAAGCAGACGAGAGCTTAGTTAAAGAGCAGAATGAACTTTGCTGATGCCACAATACTACAATTAGCTGTTTTTATAGAAATTCATTTGACATGCTTTAATCATATTCAAGTAATTGAAAAGAAACATTTATATAGGCGTTTTTAACATGTGGTGTTAAGTTTGTTGTGTACTGAGGTCTTGAGGCATCGCTGGGGTTACTTTTGTACTGGATTTATGCTTCTGTTAACCTTTAATCAAGTATTCATGTGAAGCATTTTTTAAATGGATCACACACGTAAAAATGTACTTTCCCTGTCCACTGCTTGGACACTGTTCACCTTATTTTAAAACACAAGCAAATTCTATGGGTCCTATCCTGCAAAGTTTGGTTCTTTAAAATAAGTAATTTTCTGATGACAGTTAGATGACCCGAAAAGTATTTTAACTGTATGATTCCTATAGGGACGACACGGTGGCAGCAATGTCTGCCTCAGTGCTGAGGATCCACTTCACATTCAGGTTTCAATTTTTTGTGTCCTTGTGGGTTCTCTGTGTTCTCCAGTTTCCTTCCATATACATGAATTCTAGGTTTTGGCTGTTTTAAATGTAAAAAAAAAAAAAAAATGTGTTGCAGCAATGGTTGGGCACCCTGTCCTGGCATCCAGAACCCACCGTCCAAAAGCTCTGGATGGGCATGAAGACCCTTATGACCCTAGTAGAATATTAAGCAGAATGTGATGAGATTACAAAGGATTTATCTGACTAAATAGTGTTCCATATTTGGAAACACTACTTAATCATTATAATCCTCCATGTCACCTGGTCTCCAATCCATGCTGTGGACACTGTGCTGACAGACACAGCAAAGCTTCTTGCCACAGTTTAAATTAAACTGTTGCAGAAGTATACACTTTCTCCTGCAATTCAAGTGAAAATGAAGAAAAATCCTGACTAAAGAAGAACTGTTTTCTGTAAAATGACCTGTTCCACAATTACTGGCACCCTTAATTTAATTTTTAATTACTTGGATTTGAACCATTTTTGTTATTTCTACTGTAGACTTTGAAGTGGATCAACAAATCTAGGAGCCTTTAATTAGTATTTCATTACTTGCTGTTTCCCTGGGGTATAAATATGGTGTTCTCTGATTTCCTTCCACAGTCCAAAAACATGGATTCAAGGTAAACTAAATGCTCTAAATTGCCCCGTATAGTGTGTTTGTGTGTGATTGTGTGAGTGAGTGTGTGCCCAACAATTGATTGGCGCCCTGTCTAAGGGGTATCTGCCCAGCGCCCGAAACGTTCTCTTAGGATGGGCATGGGGAACCCCACCAAAACCCTTGTTGAATGAAATGAATGTGTAAGACGCTGTAGTTTTCCTAGCAGGATTTTCTGATGGTCTAGCTAGACACCCTCTACTGGATAATTAGCGAATTGCTGCCAGGAATACTACAATAGTGTTAATGACTGCCAGGAATGAATGTCTTGTCTTACTGCATTTTCTAAATGTTTTTTTTAATCTGCCACCAACGCTTATTTAGGGCAATTTTAGGGCACCATAAGGAAAATAGTGTTCGTTTCTTAACCCAGTTATGTAAAATTAGTAATCGATATTGAAATGTGCGCCTGCCGGTGTCGCGTTTAGATAACTTTAATATACTACATTAGTAAGAAAAATAAAAACAAAAACATAAAAAACAGTAAAGATCACAGTGGAGGCAGTTTCAAGCACACTTTTCTTGTAGTACTTAGGGTATAGTGCTTAACGTGCCGTTTGGAACACAGCGCGCCTCTGACAGGAATAGGGAAGTAAGCGGCGCCACAAGCCGGTCACTTAGAAAGCCGGTGAAATGTTGAGATATTTCCCATTACCAAATACAAGTTTTAATTCAACCTGAGGTAAACACGGACTTCGTTATTGTTTAATTCTCACCGCCTCGCTGTCTGTTCTGTTTATACACTCAGTTCTCATCAGTACTTTAAACAAATCGATGGTGAGGGACTCAGGAATGTGCTGAGGCTGCGGATCCGTCATGTCTGACCTGCAGCGGGAGGTTTGTGCAACACACAGCTGTGATTACACCACTAATGGACGCACATCGGACGATTACCCAGATTTCTCAGTTCCAAGGTCACTGTCTGCTCAGAAGAGAAAGATTGTGCTTCACATCGACCTCAACAACACCATCCTGGTATCTGATGCTATTACAAAACAAGGGACGGTGGCTGCTCTGGACTACTTCTTGTCCACGGTGACCTGGGGGAGGATGACGAAAGGTAATGTGTCACGTGACATCATCAGTTTTTATTATTTTTTATCATCAATTTTTCGCTTAAACATATAGCAGACAGAATTCCAGAGGTGATGTATATTAGTTTTTCCAGATGACCTAGATCAGGAGTGCAGTATATGATCGCACAGTGCACATTAGTAGATCACAGTGAAACTCCAGTGAGACACTTCCACCTGTTAATGAGGCTTTACTCCCCCTTCTGCTTAGTGGTTAGCACATTAGCCTCTCAGCGCTGGGGATTCCCAGTTCGAATCTCGATCTGGGTGGAGTTCCCATGTTCTCTGTGTCCGCGTGGGTTTTCTCCGGGTTCTCCGGTTTCCTCCCACAGTCCAAAAACATGGATTCAAGGT
>JAOUQT010000016.1:6111879-6135303 GCA_025769995.1 Xyliphius kryptos | reverse complement strand
GATGTGTTCTTTTAGTGTTCCCTTTATTTTTTTTAGCAGTATATTTTAGGTGCAGAAACTAAACCTTAATATACTGTTCAAATAAATCTTATACTTGCAGTTTTATTCATGCCTAAGCAAATGTTGGTATAAATATAATATGAAGTAGCATTAAGATTGGCAGGTTGTTTTTGCTGCATTGCTCGTCTTTCCTCTCACTTAGTAGTTTTTTTTTTTTTTTTTTTTTTTTTTTTTTTGCTATGCTGAGCATAATTTGGATATGGTGTGTAAATGGTCATTAGATGGAATTTCAGTAAATGCCACAATGATGACATGCAAAAAGCTTTTTACATCTACATCTGTTTTTTTTTTTTTTTGCTGTAGGGATGTGCATTAAGGCTGTGTGAGTGTTCAGGCTCTGTAATTAGAATGAAGTGAGCAGCACACTGACTCATTCTCCTGCACTTCTGTTCTTTTTTTTTTTAACTCTGCTGCCTATGATATTAAATTTGTGCTCTCAGTGAACCAGCCAGCAATGTCACATCCTGCAGTTTCTGTCAGATGAAGTGCTTCATTGTCATATGCTGTTAGATATGGTGAGCAAATGAACTGCCTGAACATCATTCTTAAGTCTCACTGCTAAGGTCACATTGCCTATTCTACATACAGTGTGCTTTTAAACTATTTTAAACAAGCTGCTTAATGACTTTTCATTATTTTTTTTCTCTATTTGTAGCCTCAGATATTATCATTATCATTCAGAAAATTGTTAAGTGTCATTGTCTAAATAAATGAACGATGTAAAAGATAAAAAAATATTGTAATCAGCTTAGTCTGGTTAGCACCATTTGAGGTGTGCCATAACATATAATTATATTCAGTTTTTTTTCTACCATTGATTGAATTACAATTCCTCTCACTCCCTCTAAACTTAAGTAATTCTGTTTTGCATCAGTTGGGACAGTATGATGTATGTACACCGTGGAAAATTGTTGTTGGTCCTTCTAAAGTTTCTTCGTTGCCACTGTCACTTTGACCTGCACTTCAGGGGTTCAAGCTTGTAATTCTGTAAAGCTGAAAATGTCCTGATGTATAAAAAAGGGCTATATAAATGCAAACATGCAACTTGTTGCAAATATGATGTATATCAACTAAAAAAACATTTTAATCACACTTCAGGAAAGAAAAACAGATCAGTGTGAAAATTCAGTGTCATCTGAAGCCCACAAAACACAGTTGCTTCACTGATGGAAAATGCAAATCTCAAACGTCAAAACTGATTTCTGTAAAATGGTATAATTCCCATTATCACACACATGCACAGAGCCAAATGATTTGATGAGGAATCTGTCATCCATATTCATGGGACATCCCCATCCCCAGATAGTCTATAGTCAGCACTGCAGCACTTTCAACCTTCCCACGGTCTGTGGCTGCGACACTGCAGAGGATTGGAAATCAGATAAATAAAAGAAGATGAACAAAGTGAGGGAAGCCAAGGAAGAAGTCGACGGGAGGGGTGATGGTAATGGGGTAGGGGTTTGGTGGGGTGATAGGGTTAGTGAGTCAGCATGAGAGCATAATGACTGTCACTCTTGCACACTGGCAGCACAATTGGACTAAACAAACTGAGCTTGCACATGCACTCACACCAGAGTGAGACTGATGAGACATGGCATGTTCAAGTGGACATCAGAGCAGTGACATATCAAAAGAGAATGTAAATGCTTTGATGGAATGTCACGTATACAATTTCTTTAGGTGTAAATATTTGTGTTCGTTAAAGAAGAAGAAAGAATATGAAAGGAGATGACTGCGCATGTTGAGGTACAGCATGGCAAAAGAGCCTTGTGGGAGTGAGAGGCATCTGCAGGTTTCCATGGCAACCAAAAGCCAATGCAGTTGCCTCACTTTCTTGCGAAAAATGCTATAAATCATTTGCCTCACTGTGACTTTACACAGTTTATGACCATAATCGATAATTACATTAATATTAACTTTTTAATTTGATATACATTTCATAGAACATAAATTTACAACATGAAAATATGTAGAGGAGATCAACTAATAACAAACCTGACTGACCTGCACATTTAATTTAACTGAATTATACAGGTAATTAGTGCATTGCCTCATTTAAGGATGTCAAATAAGGTAAAGTCTTTTGAATCAATGAAACTTGTAAATTGGAATTCGGTGGGAGAAATGTTTTACTTTTGACCTGATAAATCATGAAATTTTTCATTAATTCATTCAGGGGTATTGCAGGGGTGTTCCCCGTGCCCATCCAGGCAAGAACATTAATCCATCGCTGGGCACTCACTCACTCACTCACTCACACACACACACAAGCACACACTATACAGGGCAATTTCGAGTAGCCAATTTACCTTAAATCTGTGTTTTTGGACCGTGGGAGGAAACATGGAAACTCAACCCAGATTGGGATTCAAACCGGAAATCCCCAGAGCTGAGAAGCAAACGTGTTAACCACTATGCCACCGTGCTGTCCATGAAATCTTTTCTTTCACAAAAATTTGTAACTAAATTTTTTTGTTCCTGGATTATTGGACTGCATCAAAATAATATATTGGAATTATCTGTGACACGGCGGCACCGTGACTTGGTGGTTAGCATGTCCACCTCTTAGCAATGGGGATTCAAGTTTGAATCTGAATCTGAAAACCCGGAGAACCAAAAACATAAATTTAAGGTGAATTGGCTGCTCCATATTGCCTCCTATATATAGTTTGTGTGTGTGTCTTTGTAAGTGAGTCTGACTGGCGCTAAAATTCCACCCTCTCCTAGGTGTCCAAAACGTTCTCCCCTGGATGGGGAACACCGTTGTAACCCTATAAATGAAAGGACTAAGTTGAACATAATGAATGAATGGATCATATGACAAATAATCTTAAAGACTTGTCTAAAGTCTGAATTTGCAAAGTGTGTTTTTTGCTCTTAATTTATTTTTCCTATCTTCTCTCCCTAGATGTTCACACCAACATTAGGTCTATGCCCGCTCTAAACCCTGATCCATCTGTACACTACAACAGTGTCTTCTTCACTGGCTCCTATGCTCATCCACACTTCTTTCTTCTCTCCATTCCCGATGGATTGGACGCACCCTGATCCCTCGTTCTGTTGACCCTCCAGTTGAGGGGGTAGAGTGGAGCGGGCAGGAGTTGCCTTTCTTTATAATTTGAGAGTTTTCACCCCCCCCCATCATCCTATTCCCTCCTTCCATGGAGAGTTAGAGGGTTGGGTGCTACCACAGGAGGGAGAGGAGAGGACCCAAAACAATTAGGTCTGAATAGAGATAAAAGAAAAAAAAGAAAAAGAAAAAAACAAACATACCTAAAATTTGTATCAAAATTTGACCCCTCATTATCACCAAATACTGAGACATAGTCTCAGGGTGTTCTGTAGGTTTGTAGATTAATTAATAAATCGTGGCTTAATAGGCCAAAGAGTTTGCTATGTCGACGACAGCAACTATAGGAGAGATGGCAAACAGTGGGGTGGAGTTCTACCCAAAACGGGGTGGTGGCGCTCCTGAGGCCAACCACGCAGGCAACTTCGGGGTGACTGTGGAGGATCTGCGAACTTTGATGGAGCTTCGAGGAGCTGAAGCCCTACAGAAAATTCAGGAGAACTATGGTGACACTGAGGGCCTCTGTCAGAGACTCAAGTCTTCCACCACAGATGGTAGGAACAGTGATTTCCTCTTTTTTCATCTGTTTTATTATTTTTTTTATTCATTTCTTCATTTAAAATGTTTTTCATTACAACTTTTACCCGCCATATTCATTAATATGTTATTTTTTTCATGGAATTGATAAATAGTTTTTCCTGTACATAACAGGCTTAGGTTGCATTTTTGATGCAGTGGTAGGCTGTGTTGGGTGACATTGGCTTTCTTAGGCACTATAAACCTATATGGTTATGTTTTGTCACAGTAACATGAGAGATCAGTGGAATCTGAGGACTTGAAGTGCACATTCAGCATTAGTATTTTGGTTTTGTCATACTTGCATTGAGATCACCTGAATCTTTTAAATCTTACATTAGGAAATATTGTTTTATAACCTTTTTAAAAACATTCTCCTTCTTCGGTACAAAATTGATGATTCATTCTTTTTAACAAAATCCTGGCTTTTGATTTATACTAATTTCATTAGAGATGCTTGAGCATATAATGAATGGTTATAAAAGATGGTGGCAAAACTTTCCCATTCCAGTTTTTTTTTTGAACATTACTTTGTGAATTATTGATTGTATTTTCATCAGTAAACTTTACAATTTTGCAAATCTTTTTCAGAACTGATTTTCTCAAACATTAAAGACTGAAACAAGTTAATTGTTCTATCATGTTCCTTAACTTACACAAGCATAGGTTGTTCTTAACTTGTCTTGCCCTGTTATTTTCAGCTACATGTTTTTTTATATTATGTTGTTACCTGTCAGTATATTTAATTCTGCATTGTGTTACTGAATGCAGTAAGCATATGATTTAAAAATCAAATCCATCTAGTAATTTTATTTCCTCCTTCAAAACTAGCCTATTTTTTAATGATGCCTATCCATCCATCTAATCGCCAAAGCATCCATACATCATCTTAATTTTTCTCTTTCTTTCTCTCACCCGCTACTCCCACTCAGTGTCCCCCTCATCCCTACATCCCCCTCTTGCCACTCATACAGCATTTCTCACTATTTCACTCGGCCAACTTCCCACTCTGGGTGCGTGCGTTTGTGTCAGGTTGCTAGGCTACGGCTCGGTCGGTGGCGAGGTGGGTGTAGGGAGAGGAGGTTACTGGGTAAACAGTTTCCTGGTATTGGAAATGCTCATTCAGTTGTGAAATTGAAGGGTTTATGTATGGAAGTTTTAGAGGCTTTATTTTTTTAGGGTTTTTTCTGAGTAGAGATCTTAATATGGGTGAAACTATTACCGCATTTGATTTAGGGACTTTAGAAAGGGGACTTTGGTGATACTTCAATCATTTACATTTTTTATTTAAATTTGCAGCTAGTACTGAATGTGCAAATAATAATTAAGTTTTTTTTTTTATATATATAACCAAATAAGTCTAATTCTAAATTGGTTAATGAAATACATCCAATACATTTGCTGCTATAATGCAGGTCCGGTAACTTCAGATGAATTAGATATCAGATGTCAGAGCAAGACAAACACTGTGATGTAAGAACATTATGAATAATTAAACAAAACGTTACAAACTTCAAATTCCTGCTTTGCAAAACCCCAAATACCCTATGAGATAAATTTGATAACAAAGGGTCTTTTATCTTCTATATTACGACACACAAAACATGCAATATTTAAAGTATCATTACTTAAATTAAAATGCAGAAGACATTTTTTCTTAGAAAAAGAGGTGATAATGATAAAGCATGCAGTTTATAAATACTGTACAATAACTGGTGACTTAATTAGCCATACCTTCCATTTTATATATTCATGCACTCTAGATTTCTCCATATACAAACTATAGTCCATTTGTTTCTCTAAATACTTTTAAAGTTATATTTAGTATGTTCTTTAATTGTCAGGACCCTAATAAGCCACCACAGAACCGGTATTGTTTGGGTGGTGAATTGACACTGCTGGACAAGTATAGTCCACCAACCAAAAATGTCCAGCAACAAGCATGTTGTAGGCATGATGAGACTTACACAAAATATGAAACACCACATGTGCTATTGTATTTGACTTTACATTTACATGTATATATAACTTTGTGTGTCTGATGTATTCATATTAACGCAACATGCTAACTACCAACACTGTGCATTAGTGTCACTCCAGTGCTGAGAATTATCCACCACCTAAATAATACTTTCTCTGTGGTGATAATATGGGGTTTCTGATTAGAGTCATGGGACTATAGAGTATATAGAGAAGCAGATAAACGACAGTCTGTAATTGTAGATGTACAAAGTGCATCTATATGGTGCAGATAGAATAGATGATTAGTGTAGAAACAAGACGGTTCATCTAATAAAGGGGCTGAAAAGTGTATATATATAAATAGCACACTATGTAATGTGCTATTTTTTATATTTTCACTTAGTAACAGCTACTTGATATTCTGCAGTGTTTTATTCGTAGAAGCATGTTTCTTCTACTTGTTAAATACATTACAAATTTCTGCTAGTTTGTTATTCCTATTTTTATGCTTTTGTTTGTGGAGGTAGGTTTGGGCTGGTTTTCGTCTGTGTGTTTATTCTAATCTTAATTTTAAGACCATTGTTGCACACAGCAAAATATGTTTTATTAAATGACATAGTCCCTTAATATTTTTGACCTTAATAAAAATTTAAATGAAAATGCAAGGAAAGGTTCCTGGAAGTCTTACTGCATTCTCCATGTACTTTCTGGCGCTTGATATTGTTTTGTGACAATGCTGTCAGACGGTTTATGTGTACGGCTTACACTTGGTTGCCCTGTCTTATCCAGAGACATATCTTATGCTCTTTACTTCTATTTAATAACTCTGGTTCTCCAGTTTGCTATCATAACTGTATAAGTAAAACAACTCAATGCTTGGTGGTTTTTGGTATCCTTTAGCATACATCCCATTTTCAATTCATTTCCTGCTGTTTTGCTGTAATCAGTGTAAAAACAGATGCATTTCTAATTAAAACATTTAAAAGGTTGTTTGCATAATTAATATAGAAAGCTATTGACTACTTTTTGTGACTTTACATTTAATATTTATTGCAAGCTCAGTGTATTAGCAAGATGAGTGCAATGATTCATTCCCTGTGACCTCACATAAATAATAGTATCAGTATTTATAGGATTTGCTCTGAACTGGAACTAAATAATAAGATGAGATGGTGGCAGAGTGGGTAGCTAATGGTCCCAGGTTCGATTCCCAGGCACATGGTCCCTGCTGTATGTGTTTCCTATGGGCATTTTGATTTCCCCCCACTGTCCAAAAACATTTTAGCCTATTAAATTGGAAAAACTAAATGCCTTTTAGTGATGAATGGTTTTGTGTCTCTACCCTGCGAGAGCCTGGCTACCCTTTATTTTTTACCCAATAAGCACAAGGATAGCAGCACCCCCTGCAACATAAGGTTGCATGACGTTATAAAAATAAATAAAACATAAAATGTGGTTAGGATCCCCAAACTTATAGATGAAAATATCACTCATTCACTGTCTCACATTTTGTCCTATATTATGGTTTTGGGGGGTTCCCCTTGCCCATCCAATGTAGAATGTTTCGGGCACTGGGCAGATACACCCAGGACATTGTGCCAACCTATCTATGCTCACACTTGCATATATATATATATATGTAGTCCATGTTTTTTCGACTGTGGGAGAAAACTGGAGAACCCCAAGGAAACCCACACAGACATGGGGAGAATATTGACACTCCACCAGATCCGAACCTGGATTCCCAGAACTGAGAGGCACTAACCAATGTGCCGCCATGCGTAAAATAATATTTCTATATTTTTTATTATATTCTAACATTTTATAAATACCATTACAAACTAATTTAATAAAATGGTTACAAATACACTATAATAAAAAACAAGGTTTAATTTATGAATGTGTTTATTGAAAGCAAAATCATTAATAAACTGGTCGACAAAATCTGGTCCCATTTTTAAAGAGCACTCTCTAACAATTAAATACTGCTATCTCAGAGATTAGACGTGTGCATTATTGTCAATAATGTCACTGCTGGACAAATGGCTTAGTCAATCAGATTTATGGACCAAAACTACCCATTTTTTAAGTCCCTTAATTAATGATGGATAATCGTGAGTTCAAGTGGTGCAACAATTAAGTATGCACCCAGTTTTCCCATGATCATATGACTAGCAACAAAAAAAGTATAATAAACGTCCTCTGAGTAGGAGGATTGGTGTTTTAGGCTGCTTTATTGATCGACTGAGCTTTATGGGCACAGGGTACAAACAAGCTGCCTGTATCCAAGACCTAATACTTGGAAACCTCATTACAGCAGTGATATATAAGTAATATTGGTCAACAAATGGTCACAAGCGTCATAAAGGCCTTGTTAATTAAAAGATGCAATTAATTATGCATACTTAAATACAGGTATTAAATGATAGGGGATTAATTATATACAAGATTAAAAAAAAGAAATAACAGTTTGTATGAAATATGGGTGGAGCTTATCCTTATCTGCCCTTGGAGCTTGGTTTATAGCATAAGGCAGTTATCATTCTCTTTCCATGCTAGTTCAGTTGCCCTCTGACAGTGTATCAGCAGCAGTTCTAAAACAGGCTGTGGCTGGCTTAATGTGTCTTGGAGCAAGCACATTAACCCCTGACTTCCAGGGTTGATAGCCAGCCTTTGGGAGGGAGACTGAATTAATATAGTGCGAATAAACAATGGAAACCAAGGTTTAATTAAAATCATAAAAGTAAATGCTCGGTTTTCCTTCCTGTTTTGACAAATAAATATAACTTTACTATTTTGGAGCATTAGACAATTAAAGATTAACCATATTTGTAGCTCTTAAACACTTTACAATGGCAACTTCTAAAGGATTATTGACATTTTACCCCACAATTTACAAATGCACTGTCCTGTGCAGTGCCAGTGATGGCTTAACTAATCCAGGCACAAACACTCACATAGTGACAGGAAATAAGAGGGGAGAAAAAGAGAGCACGGAGGAGGGAAAGAAGTGACGGTGAGTGGCACTGACATTGTGATGATGAGGCGCTGAAAATTGAGGTACATTAGTGACTCTCTCTTCCCCTGCAACAAATTTCAGCACTGCAGAATGAGGCCACTGCTTTTCTCCAGTCCAGATAGCCTCTACCTCTGTCTGCTCCTGTAACACTATACCTGATGCATCTGAGTGGATTTGCCATTCGTATGGGCTAACCATCACCCACTGCAGCAGCACAGGATGAAACCCATCTCAGCCAGGCAGGTTGGGCAGGGTTGAATTAAAGTGAGGGAGTGAAAAAAAGGAGGGAGGGAAAAAGAGAAGGAAAGCTAGTACAGCTTGCCGCATTGTCAAGGACATACCAAGGGGAGATTGGGGGGGGGGGGGGGTCGAGTGAGTAAGTGAGTAAGTAAGTGAATGAAAGAAAGAGAGGCTGGTTCAGGGAGAAAGTAAAAAAAAAGTATGAAAAGCAAGGAAGGAATCATCAAAGAGATTTAGGACAACTCAGCAATTATGAGACCTTCGTCAATTTGCATGACCCTCTTTCTTTTGTCTCCCTTCAGTCTTTTATTTAATCCTGAGCTAGCTCATTTTCTCTCTCTCTCTCTCTCTCTCTCTCTCACACTCACACACACACACACTCGCACACAGAATGTATAACATTATCATACATGTGGGATAGTGGGAGTGAGAGGGTTCAGCATGCAGTGTGGGTATGAAGTGTGAGAGCAGTGGGCCACACATCATTTATCCAGTTTTCAGATGGAAACCGTCATTTACTGACATTCATGTTTCATTTTTAATCCTGTTTTCAATGTAGCTAGGCCAGTTCTTTCACATCTGTATGAAAATGTCACACATAATGTAGTATAGGGTTTGGTCAGTGGTTCTTTTAGTAAAGTGGTAAAACTGGCTCTTGTGCTAGAACATGCTCCTGACTTAAACTCGCCATTCCACAGTTGCAGCTTAAAAGATTTTGCGGTCGGTCACAGACAAACTCTGCAGTGGAGCTGCCATCACAGCAAACCAATCAAAAATCTATTCTTATGCTGCTCTGATGCAATGACATCATTTGTAGCTGGGCAAAAAGGTGCCCAAAGACAGGAACTGGAAGAGCAAACGAGAGTTTTTGCTTGATGTCTTTATTGCCATGGAAACTGCACACATTCATAAAAGACAGAAGGAACCTGAAAGACAGGGCTACAAAGTGGGCATATTACGGCGAGGCCTAGCTATAGATGGTGTGTAATTTAATATTCCATATTTGGTAGGTAGTCAGGTTCTCCTTTCGCTCATTCAGTGACTAATGGGCTTTAATCTACCATGGTCAGTGCGTGGGAAATAAACAATGAATAATTTACTTCGAAAATGTATTAGGTGCTGACAAGGATTCTTATGGCTGCAAAATATGGAATACACAAAAGCTTTAGAAAATGGAAAAGAAACAAAAGCTTTCAAAAGGCTGATTATTATATTAAATGTAGGTTTTATTTTATATTTAAATATTTCTGTTGCATGTTAGTGAAATCCTTCCACATTAATTACATCTAAGTATATACATTTTTGTGTAATATATGTATAACAAATAATATTTAGGAATTTTGAATTTAAATGTTTTATTTGCTCTTCACACATTCAACAAATTGAACCCCATTGCACATCAAATTGTGTATAACAATACAAAATTTGATGACTGACCCTAATTCCATTAGACCCTAATGCCATTAATTGCCATTGATTAGGGACTTTAATTGTTTTCTAGGCAGTATTTAGTTTCTTCTTTTAACTTTACACTGAGTCCATTTTTAACATGATTTATTATAAAGAAATATGCATACATTTGATTTGGTAGCATGTGAAAATTTATGTTTTACGCTTTACTTATGTCAAGGCTTGTCTGATAACCCTGCGGATTTGGAGAAGCGAGCACAGGCATTTGGACACAACTTTATCCCCCCAAAGAAGCCTAAGACATTTCTGCAACTGGTGTGGGAGGCACTGCAGGACGTCACTCTCATCATTTTGGAGATAGCAGCCATCATCTCGCTTGGGTTATCCTTCTACCAGCCCCCAGGAGAGGGGAGCGAGAGTAAGAAAGGAGATGTAAAGAGAAGTAATAATAAGACTGTAAACAAAATACTATGGAAATAGGAGCTGTAGGTGTATGGAAGCCAAATAAGAAATGAATAAAGATCAGGTGTGAGTGATAATAAGGAAATCAAATGGAATGTTTAATAGTTGACAGGGTTGTTTACCCAATTAGTAAACAATAATACATACTATAACAGTTGACCTCATTGCCTTGGAATGGCATTAATTTAGGTCCTATCCCATTATAGACAGTTTAGATTTTGTGATATAAGTACATTTTCTGAACATTACTGGGACACTTGCACATTACACCTTCAAGAGCTTATATGACATCCCATTCTAAGTTGGTCCTTCACCTTACAAGAACAACCGCTTTCACTCTTATGTGGAGTGGGTCTGTGGGACTTTAGGCCTATTTATCTAAAGGACTGACGATGATGTTGGACAAAAGAGCCTGGCTCTCAATCTCTATTCTAGTTAATCCTAAAAGGTTTTGATAGGGTTGAGATCAGGGCTCTATGTAGACCATTCTAGCTTTTTCTTACCAAATTTACCGAGCTATTACTGGGCCACAGTTACGTTGGAACAAAAAGGTTCTCCTCTAAACTCTTGGATGCATACAATTGTTAAATATTTGTGGCAAGGTGCTTAATTTTATACACCTGTGATAATTGGAGTGACTAAAATATTAAAATGTAATAATTAAGAGGGTTGTCCAAAACTTTCGTTCACATATGTAGTGTGGCAGTGTGACCAGATTAATGTCTAGAGGAAGAAATATCTACTTTAACAAAAAAAATTGACATCATGAATTGTTGGACTTCTGCATATTTGATTTTGTCTGCATACCGGTCATAATGGTACACCAATCCTTTTCTAATAACCAATAAAAACAATATTTTTAGTAAACATAGGGTCATCTTTTACATGACATTTGTGCTTTTTGAAATGCTTTTAGTGCTTCAATGTTAACTCTTTTCATTTTGCAGGCTGTGGCAATGTGTCAGGTGGTGCTGAGGATGAGGGCGAGGCTGAGGCAGGCTGGATTGAAGGGGCTGCCATCCTACTTTCAGTCATCTGCGTGGTTCTGGTGACAGCATTCAATGACTGGAGTAAGGAAAAGCAATTCCGTGGGCTACAGAGTCGTATCGAGCAAGAGCAGCGCTTTGCTGTTGTACGCAATAGCAATGTCATCCAGATCCCTGTTGCAGAAATGGTGGTGGGTGACATCGCCCAAATCAAATATGGTCAGTCCTTCACCTTTATTGACACATTTACTTTGAAGTATATACAGTATATACAGCTATGTAATTGAAATGCCTTACACCGTTACATGTTTACAGGTGACCTCCTCCCCACTGATGGCATTCTGATTCAAGGCAATGACTTGAAAATTGATGAGAGTTCCCTAACTGGAGAGTCAGATCATGTGCGGAAGTCAGTGGAAAAGGACCCTATGCTGCTTTCTGGTTAGTGTATTTGTTCGTGTTTAGCTTGTTGACAGTGTCATTGTGAGTGAAAGGCTACTTCAGAATCCAGATATTGCAAATCAAATCAGTCTGTCTCTGGTTCCTGCTGTGATCACTGGCGTGTGGCCTTGCTCTCCTGCTTGCTGCTATTCTTAGAGCCCGCCAACACTAACTTTATTCACTTTATTAGACGTTCCAGCCATATTTATCTTTGTATTGAATAAGAGGATAATCAGTTTTTATATGGTTATGTAAAATCTATTACACATTGCATAACATTCAGTTTATCACATTGTGAAATGCACAGCCAAGAGCAAATATTGACTATACATAATATTAAAGAAGCCTTGTGACCTGAAGATCCCTGGTTTGATTCCCGGGCCCACCAAATACTATGGCTGAAGTATCCTTGGTCAATTTACATAACCCCCAACTCGTCCCTAGTACCGTATACAAGGCTTCCTTAGTGTGTATATGTGTGTGTTTCACTGCATGGATGGGTTAAATGTGGACGACAAGTTCATCAGTGTGTAAAGACCGTAGTCAAAATAAATCAAAGAAAATAAAGGTAATATTTAATTTTAAAAAATCTTCATGCTTACCTCTAGGCACTCATGTGATGGAGGGATCAGGCAGGATGTTGGTGACTGCTGTTGGTGTGAACTCTCAATCTGGAATCATCTTTACTCTGCTGGGTGCTGGTGAGGGAGAGGAAGAGAAGAAAGAGAAAAAAGGTAGGTGAGAAGCGGATGAATAAAAGTGCACAGACTCACTCTTACACACAAAGGAAGACAATAAAACAATATGCAATAATAATATAGTGTTAAGTCTTTCCCAAAATTTAACATCGTGTCCCACCAGGAACACTATTGAACATCTTTGAGCAAAAGAAAAAGTAAAAACTGGAAAACACATGCCAGTGAAACAACAATAGCCCCAGTTTTATTGATTGCACAGGATCAGACAGACAGAAGGACATTAAGATGGTGGCGCAATGCAGGCAGTGGGGAGATAAGAGACAGCATAAGTCTTATCAGTTAGCCAGCAAGTGAGCTGAAATCTTGACTTCATTGCCTGGATCAAGATTTCAAAAGTGGTTTTTCAAGTGGTGCAATAAAAGAGCGCTTGAAGTGTGGTGAGGGGATCTGAAAGGGCATAATTGGACATGATCTTTGGAAAAGAAAGAGGACAGGCTGGTCACTACTGCCAATTAAAGTGTCACTGGAAAATTAGAAATCTGTTAGCTCTGTGGATTGCTTTGAGTTACTCTTCTCTTTCAGACAGCATCAGTTGTCTTGTGACAACTGGATAAGTAACAGTTCGATTAGTGGCTTCACATTTGTCTCAGGTGCCACTTATTAGTCTTCAACCTTCTAGACAGGAGAATGGTTTCAACTACATTAAAGGAACCGCTAGAAGAGAGCTGGTGGGTTGTGTACAGTCCTTAATGCAGCAGTCAGACCAATGTCACACGTACATTATTTATCTACAAAACATATTCGTTATTTCTGATGGGTTGTTTGCACATAATGCCTCATCATTGAGCTACAATGAAGCAAACTGCAGAACAGATTTATCCAGATAGTGCATTACTATCACAAAGAATGATGTGTGGTGTGAAACATTTAAATAGGAAAATGAGGATGTGAGGTGGATGCAAAATTTGGACTGAAAACCACTGGCATTTATAGTGGCATCTCTGTCTTGAGGTGTGAATGCACTAGTGATGGATCAAAAACAGTAGTTACATGCAATATAACTAAAATATAACTAATATAACTAAAAACAGTTGCATTAAAGAAGAGTTAAGCTAAAACATTTTATCCTTTCTTGTACTCACGGCATAGTGTTTAGCATGTCCACCTTTCAGTGCTGGAGATCCAACTTTGAATCTCGATCTGGGTGAAGTTTTCATGTTCTCTACATGTCCATGTGGATTTTCTCGAGGTTTTCCAGTTTTGTCCCACAGTCCAAGAACATGGATTCGATATTAAATGGCTGCTTAAAATTGTCCCTATCCAAAGTGCCCCTATATATTGTATGGGTGTCTGTATAATGAATGTTTGAACAGGGATGGACTGGCGCCTTGTCCTGGGTGTATCAACCCAGGAAACATTTTTTACTGGACAGAAATGGGAAACTCTCCCGCAACCTTAGTATAGGCAGAACATAATGACATAAGATGAGATGTAGTTACCATGAGTTTCACTTTTCAGTCTTTTTTGTAACCACTGTAATGTTGACATTAAAAGCCATAGAGATATCAAATTTTGTTGACAATCATCGTGACGCATCTTAGCATTGAGGTCATAAACACAAACACAAACAAAAAAGCTTACATTCAGTTTATTTTCTTTCTTTGGGTAGAAGGATGTCTGGAGGACAGAACAGCTATGTATAGCCAGTGGCTCTATGGTCTTTTACTTGAGTTGAAAAATTGCTTTTCTTCATATTATAAAAGATTAAGATTTCACATTTATAACTTACAATTTCACGTATGGGCTTTCATATACCTTTGACCATCATGCCTTTCTCTAGCTATTTAGATATATATTTTCCCAATACATTAGAATCTCACCATTGCAGACAACCTATCAGATTGTTTTTGATTATTATATAAAAATCTTTCCTAAAACTTATTAAAACAACTTCTAGCTCAATGATTTGCCTATTGATATATTTCCCCCCCCCCCTCCACGGCATATAGCCACATGCCTGGCAGAATTATGAATACTGTTTTGTTTGTTTTTTTTCTTACCTCTTTCTTACCAACCAATCCCAAAACTTCCCACAATCCTGTCTCCACACCCACATGATCCCCACACCCACCCTTTCACGCTCCCATATCAGACGAGAGTAGTTACTCACTTACTACTGAGGCCAAACAGAGCAGCATCACTAATGGTATGTACAACTGAAGACAGACTAGCTTTCTGACCTATATACTTGCATCAGGTGCATGTACACTATACGCTGTACATAAGTAAAATTCAACTTGAGACAATCTACTTCAAAAAGAAGTCCAAAATGTTCTTTAAAGCTGAAACACAGAGACAAATAAAGGAGCCATGTTTAGTTTGAGTGTTATGTGGCTGAATGTTAATGTATATCTATTTGCATGTGGTGCATGTATATGTGTATATTTGTTGTCATGGTTCAGTAAGCTTCTGTTTCATTCCCTTAAGTACACTGTTTATTCCATTTCTCGTTTCATCTCTAGCACTATTTGTTTTCTTGTTACTTGCCATTTTTTTCTTTTTTTCTTCTTGCTGTTCCCTCTTGAACATGTCTGTTTCTTTGTATCGCTCTTTTTTTCTCTCTTCTTTCTCTCTTTCTCACAGGCAAGCAGCCTGAGGTGGCGGTGGAGACCAATCAAAATAAAGGTACCCGAGAGACTATAATAAAGGCATATGAAATAACTGGCACAAGAGGGTTAATTATTTTATTGCTCTTAAAATAGTTCAATAGTCTGTTGCATTATAAGGTCTATAGCCGTGAAGTCATCCTAGTGGGCACGGTGGCCTCGTGGTTAGCACGTTTACCTCTCAACACTGGGGATTCCTGGTTCAAATCCCCATGTGGGTGGAGTTTGCATTTTCTCTTTGTGTTCATGTGCATTTTGTCCAAGTTTTACGGTTTCCGTTTGGAAAGTAAGTCTTCAAAGTCTCCAATTTACCAGTAATAATTTATTTTACCTCTTCAGGAACTGATACTTATGTTTTCACCAAATTGTGTCAGCGACGTTCTGCTTTCATCTTTGCTTTGCCTTGTGTCTGCCTTTGTGCAAAAACCATTTGTAGTACATGCACAACCGTGATGTAATCTGTGATGTACCATGTGTAGTAAACATGATTGTAAAATCTATTGTGAAATTTGGCATTAATCCAAAAATTATTTATTCTCTGTATATAATAATACTTTGTTTCTGTCCCGCCCAATAGCCAAAAAGCAGGACGGAGCAGTCGCCATGGAAATGCAACCACTAAAAAGTGCGGAGGGAGGGGAGGTGGAAGAAAGGGAAAAGAAGAAAGCCAATGTGCCAAAGAAGGAAAAGTCCGTATTACAGGGAAAGCTTACCAAACTAGCTGTGCAGATTGGCAAAGCAGGTGTGTGTCAAATCTCGAAAGAACAAGCCACTGAGTCATCACGGAAATACTATATTTGTTGAGATATAAAGTTAAAAATAAGGCTCCAGCCAAACACATAGTCATAGAAAAAGCTCCACATTGTATTAATGTCGTAGGATTAGTTTTAAGGGAAAAAAAACATGAATTGTCCAAAAATATTTAATCGATTAGATGATTTGTTTTAAATATATATATATATATATATATATATATATATAGGGCAAGCACAATCATTTAATAAAAATCCACAAACAACCTTTAGATGTAAAAGCTGCAAAAATATTCTGTAACCTGACCTTAAACTAGTAATTCAGCTTTTTGGATTTTGAACTTTATGATTTTAGAAGCTGAAACAATAAAAACTTCAAGATTTTTTTAAATAAATTTTGCAAATGGTTTTGCATGGCATGGGTTTAAAATGGATACAGATATCGTATTAATGTAGGTTTTTAATTTAAAATTCTTTTTTTCATTTTTGCTACTTTTGATATTGCTATCAATGTAGTTTTTGAAGGCAACAGTCATCGGTTCTGTTGATTTGTGCCCAGGTCTGGTTATGTCGGCTATCACAGTGATAATTTTGGTGCTGTACTTCGTGATTGACAAATTTGTGGTGGAGGGGCGAAGCTGGATGCCTGAGTGCACACCTATCTATGTGCAGTACTTTGTCAAGTTTTTCATTATTGGCGTCACTGTGCTGGTGGTGGCTGTACCTGAGGGTCTTCCTCTCGCTGTAACCATCTCTTTAGCCTACTCAGTAAAGGTTTGTGTGTGTTTATTTTATTATTCATTTGCAATTTTCAGGTTTACAATTTCTGCAATTCAAATGTCTTACCTTATTTTTTTATTTAGTTTCACAGTTAACTACAAAATCAATAAAAAAAAAATCCAAACCTATTTTTCAAATATTTCCTTGCAGAAAATGATGAAAGACAACAATCTTGTACGCCATTTGGATGCTTGCGAGACGATGGGCAATGCCACAGCTATCTGCTCAGACAAGACCGGCACTCTGACCACCAACCGCATGACTGTGGTGCAGGCCTATGTAAATGACCAACACTTTCGTGAAATCCCTGAACCCAGCCAGATAAATTCCAACACTATAGAGATGATTGTTAATGCAATTTCAATCAACAGCGCCTATACCTCCAAAATCATGGTAAGAACATGCAAAGTTGTAATTATGCAAAGGTAACTTTTTTTATTCTACAGTAATCATCACAGTGTTATTATACACAGGTGTACAGCTCAACATTTTCATTTAAATACTCACAAGTTTATGTGGGGTTTAGGAAGCAGAAATAGTCATAATACACTGTTCAAAAACTTAAGGGCAAATAGTGGCTCACTAGGTTCAAACCCTTTTTTAACCCAAATCTCTAACCATGATAATGTTTTTTTTTTAGTTGTGATTTTCATCAATCTTTCAACCTCAGATTGCCTGGTTGTATTCTCTGAATCACTGTTTAAAATGTATTGTTACTGTATGGCATCTTGTCATAAGTTACATAGTGTCATAAACACATAAACAATCTTTTCAAACCATACTGAAATGTATTAGCAGTTTTAAAGTAATAAAATTATATAAAATATTTAAAAATATTCAACTTCAATTCAATTTTGTCCTAACATTTTGGTAGCCAATGAATTGTGCACATTGTAATATAACATCAATTTTATCATTATACACATTAAGTTTTTATCTACAGAATATCTATAGTTTGTTCCAAATTATTATGCAAATAACATTTTCTTTGAAATGACTTTGAAATGACCTATATGAATTGCAGTCACTGTAATTTTTCAGGCATCAACTATTAGAGTACAATTGAAGGTTTTTGAAAAAACTGCCAATGATAACAGTATATATTTTTTTTAAATAATAACACTCAAAATGCATGTTCCGAATTATTATTTACAGCATAGTTTTCAACCTTTTAATTTTTATAAAGAACAAAAAAAAATGGTCATTTGTGATATTATAAGCATTAGCAGGTTATTAGAAACTGAAATCAAACAGTTTCAAGTCAAAACTTTATTCTTAGTGATGTTACATTTGCACTTGTTTAAAATGAGCCTCTGAATTCTCTCGTCCATTGACTTTATCAGGTTTTGGATGCTATCTGCTTCAATTGTTTTGCATGTGGACAGAATACCCTCCCAGAGCTGTTGCTTAGATGTGAACTGCCTCCCGTCATCATAGACACTCCTTTTGTTGCTCCAGAGGTTCTCAATGGGGTTCTTGTTCCGGGGACGTTGGAGGCACCAGCAGCTTCAAAAACTTGTCTGCTGCTATGACAAGGCATTTTTGCAGCTGCTCTTTAAACCTGATGTAATAGCTTGTTGGAAAGAGTCCTCAATTTTCTCTTATCAGCACGCACATGTGTGTGCTCTGAATCCGCTACATACCTATTGATTGTGCGATGATCATGATGAAGTGTCTTGGCAATGTTGATTGTAGTCATGCCTTGAGCTAAACAATCCACAATTTGTTGCTTCTCAGCAGCCGACACATCCCTTTTCTTTCCCATTTTGGCTGAACATGTAGGCTGCTTAATAATGTGGGACAGCCTTCTTAAGGCGTCTTGCCTTTAATTGGACACACCTGTCAAACTAATTAGCACAGGTGTCTGCAATTGCTTTCAGTGATAAAAAGAGCCATGACACACATCACCATCAATGAGGTTTAACTGACAAATAAAAAAATCCTTTCCTTATCAGTCCTAAACAATTTTTGCATAATAATTTGGAACACTGTATATTTATCTGCATTTTATGATTTTAATGAAGGTATAGTATATAACATTTTTACGAATGTGAAGCTGGACAAACGGCTTAGCCAATCAGATTTTTAGGAGATTTAAAGATAAATGTCGAGGCATGGTGTACGTTTGTACTCAGACTGCAAATCGGTGGAGTCCAAGCCTTCCCCAAACTGTTTCTGAAAACATTGCTTGAGGTTCTTGAACTTAACCGCTTCCTCTTTGTTTACAGTATTTGGAGGAGAACCCACCCACGTTTGAGAGCTTTCGAGAATCGGAGTATGCTGCGCCCTACTCCCCCTGGTCATGTGACACCTTCGTGTCATACATCGGCAACAAGGACATGAAGCCGAAAGATGGCGTGTCAGCAAGCTACATGGAGATGGTGTGTTGCGTGGAGTGTGATGAGAACCTCTGATGTTTGTTGGTTCCGCTATAACGCCTCATTTCTCCTTAGCACGCGGCAGATAAAGTCATGAGGGATCCCACCCAGGAGCTTCAGCGCCGTGCGGCGGAGGTCAAAGACGACGACCCCATCATACCCTTCGGCTCATCGCCCACAGTCTCGCGTTTCGGCGCCATATCCCGCACGTCCAAATCGGGCTACCAGCCCACGGGCATGGTGCCAGGTCCTCCAGGAAAACACTCTGCCAATGTATTAGATTACAATTACGGGAATCATGGTGGCTGGGTGGAGGCGTCGTACCCGCAGCACCAGGCCGTGCCATCTCAGGGACACTTGAGTGAGCGGTGAGGTTCCACCGGTGTTTCGTTTTCTTTACTTCACGATCTCTCCTTTCTTTGAATCTAATCTGTTTCCTCTGGTTCCAGTCTGCCCCATGCTGCCCAGGACAGGGAACAGCTGAGGCTGGAGCTCCAGCAGGTCAATCAGCAGATCACACAGCAGACTCGCTGTATAGAGGTCAGTTCCTCTTCTTCTTCTGACTGCCGAGACTCAGACGATTAAAACCCGATAAACAAACTCCTTATAAAACGGCTCGTCCCAGTGTTTAAATCTGATAGGCTGAGCCGTTTGTCCAGCAGGGACATCAACGCCAATAACGCACACCTCTGAGCACTTCATATTCATATCAAAGCGTGATATACAATACTTTACCTTTTATAATTTGGCCAGTAGATGGCAGTTGATTCTTAGAGAAACCAAAATCCTGTTACTCAGCAATCAGCGTTCACTTCAAAAACATTGCAGAGGAGCAGATTATCAGTGATTTTGCTTTCAATAAGCACATTTATAAATCAAACCTTTTGTTTGTAAGCGTTTTACAAAAACGATAAAACATTTTAGGCTATGCGTTGGGACTGACAATGCCTCTTTCCCATGATTTATTCTCAATAAAGTTGCTCTCTCGTACCCTATTGCTATAATATACCACAAACATTAACAGTTTTATTAATTTAGTGCATGATTAAATGTTTTAAATGTAGTTTTTGTGACTGAACGTCAGTTTGTAATAAGAGTAATGAGAAAGATGGACTGTTTCTATACTCACCCCATATGGGAGAATGTTCTTTCTCAGACAGCAGCCAGTTCCTATGATTTATTCACACTATAATAAAAAAAACAATGTCTGATTAATAAATGCTTTTTTATGTGCTGGTTTTTAAAATAATCGATGAGTAACAGGATTTTTGTTTCGCTTAACAGTCAAATAACAGAATGCAGTTTATATAAAAAGACTGACTGGGTTACTGTCAATAATGCCACGGCTGGACAAACAGCTCAGCCAATTAGATTTAAGGAGCGAAACGACCCGTGTTTATCATATTTAGTTCTTGTGGAAACGCTGGCTGCTGCGTTTTAGACACGTAATACAAGAGGGGGTGCATTATTGTGAATAAACCATGGAAAAGAGGTGTCCTTGGACACGATGCACAGTGGCACAATAATGTACAACCTCAAGTGACGTATTGCGTTTATAAAATGGTCACCAACACATTATCATTAAAAAAACAAGGTTTGATTCATAAATTAAAGCAAAATCGCTAATAAACTCACCTTCCATGACAATCCAGTCCGTTTTTTAAAATGAACCCTGATTGCACGTGAAAGGTTTGTTTTTTTTTAACCCTCAAATACCAAATGCCAAAACGCTTTTTATGAAAAACTCATTGATATGAATGTAAAGCATTCAGGGGTGTGGCTTATTGTAAATAATGTCACGGCCGGTCAAGCCGCTCTGCCAATCAGATTTAAGGAGCGGAAAGACCCGTTTTATTCATAATTGTTTTTTGTCGAAATGCAGCGGCTGCATTTTAAACAAGTAATAAAGCAATAAGTTACGAGAGGGCGTGGCATTATTGTGAATAAACCACAATAACGCCCAACCTCGAGTGTCTTAATGAGTTTATAAAATGGTTGCGACACAATGTTAAAAAAGGTTTCATTTTTAAATACGTAGACTGACAGCAAAATCGCTAATAAATTTGCTTTCCCTGACATAATCCAGTCCATTTTTTTAAATGAACACTCCCCGCACATAAAAGGTTTGCAGTTACTTTAACAATCAAATACTGCCATCTAATTACAAAACGACAAGCAGCTCTTTTATTGCAACCTCATTACATTTACATTTAGTTATTTAGCAGACGCTTTTATCCAAAGCGACTTACAAGTATTCCAACTTGGTTAGGGTCAGAACACAGGGCTGATACAGAACCCCAGCATGAGAATATTCATTAATTCATTCATTCATTTAATATCTTCCACTTAATCCTCTACAAGGGGTAGAGGATACGCCACCCAAATTGGGATTTGAACCAGAAAGTCCCAGCACTAAGAGGTGAATGTGCTAACCACTGAGCCAACGGGCAGCACCCATGAGAATATATTAAACCAAAACTTCAAATAAAAGATAAAAATCATTACTTTCTACAACTCAATGCACAGATAGCAACCAGCATAGGGCCACTTCTGGCTTAAATACAGAACTTCTTGCCCACTGTATACTGTAAACTGCATGTGGCCCTCACATAAAAACATTTATATGGCTGCCAACTGCATGCAGATCCAACAAGCATACCCACCTAAAGTCTACAAAGTTATACTAATATAATATGTGCACATTTTGAATTGGCGTTTTTCTGCTGAAAAAGCACTTTTCTGAAAAAGACATTATCTTGATGATGTTGATTGTCTTTTAAAAAGCCTCAATCTTTGTGTCCATGTCAGTAATATCTTTCCAATTATGAAAGTCAGTAATGCACTGTGCACTGATGTAGCTTTATGCCATGAGGAATGCAGTTATCTATTGTTTCCACAGATATTATTTTGCCTTCATTATTGACAAAATAACCCAACACGAATTTTTCCTAAAAAGATCTTCTATATAATCTTCTATATAAATAAAATGTAAATTTTTGTTTGTTCAAAACCATTAATCTCTGAATGTACCTCAAGAATCGGTTACAAAGTATCTGGGGCTGGATACTTCAACAAGACAACGACCCTTAACACTGCATAAAATCTACTACATCAACTTTATTCAGAAGAACAAGTATTCAATAATAAACATTATTGAAAATCTGTGGGCTGTACATGCTCAGAAACCATCAAACCTGACTGAACTGTAGATTTTTGTAAAGAAGCATGGTCCAAAATACCTTTAACCAGAATGCAGACTCTCATTAAAAGCTTTAGAAAAGGAGCATCACTAAATACTGGTGTAATTTTTCTGTTGGGGGGGGGGGGGGATTTATGCACCTGTCTAATTTAGTTTAAATAATTATTGCACATTTTTTGTAAATCATATAAACTTCCTTTAACTTCTCAAATATCCCTGTGTTCTTTTGCTACATGATATATTTAACTGAAATTGCTAATCCAAACAACCAAAGATGTATAAAGGAAAATCATGAAAATTATCACAAGTGCCCAAACCTTTGCATACCATTATAACGTAGTTTTATAGTAAATGTATTCACAAAAATGCACAACCTCGAATGCCTTATTGCTTTTATAAAACAGTGTATAACATACAGTTACTAACATACTTTAATAAAAAGGTGTGATTCATAAATACATTTATTGAAAGCAAAATTATTAATAAACTGGTCTTCTGCAACATCTTCTGTTTTTAAAATAAAAGCTGATCGCTGAGTAACAGGCTTCGAGTTTCTTAAACAATCAAATACTACCATCTAGTGGCAAAATTGCAGAACTCGATAATAAAAATCATCAGGTAAATAATGTAATATATGTATATATATATATATATATATATATATATATATGTCACAGTCCAGGTGATGCCACGGTCAAAAAGGGACCAAGTCCCAGGCTGTTGGT
>JAOUQT010000016.1:6061154-6076126 GCA_025769995.1 Xyliphius kryptos | reverse complement strand
GCGCTAACCCCAGACTACAGCGCGGGGTCCTGACGCTGCAGCGTGGGGTCAAACCCGGTGAGAATGAGTCCTGCTGTACTCCGAGTGTTCTTAAAAAAAGGGAGGGGATGATGGAAGGGCAGAAGGCTTGCTTGAATGCAAATCCAGAGACTGCTGGCGAGTGGGTGGGGTCAGGAGGTCACAACTCCAACTCAGCGGGGGTTCTATTTAAGCGCCACGCCGTCCAGCCTCACGGGACACGACATTAGGAGCTTGGCATTAATCCATTAGGTGAGCTGATGGGGTAACTGGGACAGAACTAAAAGAGGTGTTTAGGAAACGAGGTGGTGAATCAAAATATGGTTGTGTAGGCTTTTGTGGTTACACAGTCCAACCTGAGTCCACCTGAAGGTGTCAGTTGTGGATCTGTAAGCCACGCCCTTAACCCTCATTACTCCTTCGGTGTTAAAAGGTGATGTGATCAGATCTTAACCATAAGATATTTATATAAAAATCATCATACCCCTGACCGTAAAGCATAAACATACAAAGCCAACAGGACAAAACCCTCGCACGTCTGTTTGAAGGCACACCCCTCTTGAGACCAGCAGCTTCCTCTTCAGATAGTGTTTCTATATAACCACCATATGTGGTTAGCAGGTCGTTAATCCCATATCAAGACTCATAAATCTAGGAGCATGTAACCTACAAACTCACACTGGACTCAAAGGAGAGACGGGAACTGGTTCTGTGCAGATTATCAGAACAGCCAGTGACTGTCTGTAAACACGTGTTTAAAGTCCTTCAGTAGTCCAGGGTTTCATTCACTAAAGATTAGAGTGGACAATGTCCTGTCTGGGTGGTGTTGGTATGTTCTACTCACATCTACAATCTGGCTGGTAAGTCAATTAATAATATAAAACTGCACCTAAGTGAGAATGTGTTTGTGTCTGATCTGTGATGGTTTCATAACAATAGTAACACATCCACAAAAAAAAAAAAAAGCAATAGTCACACACCGACTAACAGTAGCAATAGTGACACGTCCACCAAGAATAATAAAAAGAGTAACAAAAATATTAATAGTGACACGCCCACTAACAATAAAAATAACAATAGTGACACACCCACTAACAGTAGCAATAGTGATACGCCACTTAACAATGGCAGGAGAAATAGTGACACACCCACTTACAATATTAATAGCGACATATTTGCAATAGTGACATGCACACTAACAGCAATTTAGTGACACGCCATCTAACAATAAAAGTATTAATAGTGACACGACCACTGACACTAATGACAAAAATTTAGTGACAAGCCCACTAACAATAATAGCAATTTAGTGACACGCAAACAAACAATAACATCGACACGCCACTAAACAATAACAGTAGAAATGGTGCCACGCCCACTAACAGTAATAAAAGCAATTTTGTTACACACCCACTAATAATGACAGTACTGATTGTCACTCCCACTATCAGTAATAATTGCAATTCTGACACAATAATAGCAATTCAGTGACACGCCCTATAACAGTAATAATAGTAATAGTGACACACTTACAAACAATAATAGCAGTGACGCGCACACTAATAATAACAGAACAGTCTGTGACACCCCCACTAACAATAGTAATAACAATAGTGACACGCCCACTAATAAAAGAACACTTTTGACACGCCCACTAATAACATGAGTTTGTGACATGTCCACTATTAGTAATAGCAATTCAGTGACACGCCCACTTATAACACAACAGTTTGTGACACGACAACTAAAAATAATAATAGTGACACGCCCACTAACAAAAATAATAAAATTGACACACCCACTTAACAGTGACATGCCCACTAACAATAATAATAACAAAAGTGGCACGCCCACTAACAATAATAACAACGATGACACGCCCACTAATAAAAAAAAAAAAACAGTTTGTGACATGCTCACTAACAATAATAATAGCAATAGTGACACGCCCACTAAAAATAACACTGCTGATTGAGGTCTTGCAGATTTCCTGTGTTCTGATTGGTTATTCCGATAACAGATGCTGCAGAAACACTTTTAAAGTATCTTAAACTTAAGGTTTAAATTTTGTTCTTCAACCTCTACACTTTGATTTTATACTTTGAAGGCGCAGACTGGTTTATGAGCCAGAATCAGAGATTCACCCCCCTCCATCCACCCCCACCCCTCTGTCTCCACTGTTACTCTGAGATATTAACCGATGACAGAAAGTTGGAGGATCTGGAGGGTTGTGTCTTAGAGAGAAACCATCTTTATGAACCTTCAGGAACGAGATGCTGCCTCTAACCCCATATTTACCAAGAAATCCATGAGCGCTGCAGCTGCATTGTGTTTTAATGATAAACTTTAGCACAAGACTGTATGAAGTGCTATCTAATACCCAAACATGGCCAATTAGATGGGCTGCCCCTCTCATCCCTGTGGCGTATGTAGCCAGATGTGTGATGCAAGCCGGGCGCAAGCCGCGACCCACCGAACGCGAGCCTTTACGCTGTACATCATGTCATTTAGAGCAGCTTTCACTAGAAACCTGACGCCGAGACAATTCTCCCTAAACGTTATAAAACGTCTAGACTGTAGAGTGAAAATGGGACATAAAAATTCCCCTCGTTCATGCGCCGGCTCTGTGCCGTGCCTGCCAAGTCTCCCGTATTTATTTAACTTGGCCAGTTTCCCGTCCAGCATCGGCCTCTTAAAGAGCAAAGCTGTTTGGGTCAGCGGGCCAGAATACACACGCTGCAACCCAACACGCCGAAACCCAACACGCAGGAAAACATCTTCAAGATCAAAAGACAGAGATACACTGACAGTCAAACCTCTCGGTGAAAATGCTGGGTTGAAGGCAGGGTTCTTCCTGCAATCGTTAAAATGTAAAATAAAAACAAGTTGTTGAGGTTTACAGAGATTTGCAAAGGGTTGGTTGGAGCTGGAGCTGCTCCGGTTTAATGTCTCTCCACATGGATGAAGCTGCCTCTGCCAGAGAACGTGGCTCTACGCAGCGCGGGGGTTTGGACCCGATTCCAGAGCAACAGCACGGCCAACACAAACTCCAGTGCAGCTGCAAAGCATCTGTGAAGTGTGACGCCATTTAATGTTCACGCCGTGTTCCTCAGACCATTCTGCTCCTCCAAGTGCACTACACCTGAACAGAGATTTAGCTCCACTAAATATGAAGAACTACAACTAGTTCTAAGTTTCTTCTGAATCCTAAACCATGGTTTTTAGTCAGAACTAAAGCCACAGACACGCCCACTAACGATAACGGTACCGACGCATCCACTGATGATAACGGTATCGACCGGGCAACACTGACGATAACAGTACCAACACGTCCACTGACAATAACGGTACCGAGACATCGACTGACAATAAGGGTACTTACATGCCCACCGACGATAACAGTACTGACGCACCCACTGACGCGCCCACTGATGATAACCGTAGTGACCCGTCCAGTGACGATAACGGTAGTGACGCGCTTACTGACGTTAACAGTAGTGACGCGCCCACTGACGATAACAGTAGTGACACGGCAACTGACGATAATGGTACTGACGCACCCACTGACGATAACAGTAGTGACACGGCAACTGACGATAATGGTACTGACGCGTCCACTGACATTAACGGTTCCGACGCGTCCACTGACAATAACGGTACCGACAGGGCAACACTGGCGATAACGGTACCGACACGTCCACTGACAATAACGGTACCGACGCTTTGACTGACAATAACGGCACTGACATGCCCACCGACGATAACAGTAGTGACACGGCCAGTGATGATAACAATACTGACACGTCCACTAACAAAAACAGTACTGACAGAGCCACTAACAATAACAGTACTGACACGGCCACAAAGACAGTACTGACACGGCCATAAACAAAGACAGTACTGACACACCCACCAATGTTCACAATAGTGACATGCCCACTGGCAATAAGGGTACTGACATGCCCACTAACATTAACAATAGTAACACGCCCACTAAAAATAACAGTACTGACACTCCCACTAACATTCACAATAGTAACACGCCCACTGACAAATTCGGTATGGACACACCCACTAACAGTACTGACACATCCAGTGACAATAACGGTACTGACATGCCCACTAACATTCACAATAGTGACACGCCCACTGACAAATTTGGTATGGACACGCCCACTAACAGTACTGACACACCCAGTGACAATAACGGTACTGACATGCCCACTAACATTCACAATAGTGAAACGCCTATTAACAAAAACAATAGTGACACATCTACTTACAGTAACATTAATGAACATGTCACACATTAACAACATTATCTAAAAATTCTCAGACCCCCTGCAGAGGTGTAGTCCTGCAGAAGGGTGGATGCTTTAATGGGATGGAGCGGGTTAAACATTACAGTTCATGGATGCAGCTCAGTGATGTCATACAGCGAACTTAACGATGTTGTGTACAGTACAGAGTGAGAGACCAGTTTTATCTCCCACTCAAACCTGAAGCAAGTCATTAAATCCACAGGATGGAGCCTTCTGATAAATACAGTTAAAAAGAGACAGACAGAGGTGGATAGTATCGTGCTTCTATGAGCGTGGATCTGCTAAAGGTCATAATTACACGATTCAGTGAGGGCACTTTACTCAGTAATGGCAACCTAATTGATTCACCCTAATGTTTTCCAGTCTTGGTTCCTCACGTCTCTCTCCCACAGAACGACGCAGTCGAGGTCTGGAACGAGTCGATCTGCACGCTCACTGATCTCTCCTTCTGTCCTCTTCTCTAACCATTATAATTATCTCATTTCATTAAGTCTGGGAGCCACACACCACACAGGCGCAGAGTCTCGTTCACATCTCAGATCATCAGGCTTTAAAGTCCAGGTCACATGATCACTAATCGTTCAGATGTGAAACGCTGGAAGGAAACAACGAGGGAGATGACGGCGTTGGAACTCTGACCAATCAAGCGCTTTATCCTTGTTTTCAGGGCCGGATTAATGTGTTCAACCACAAACCTCAGAAATGTTTAAAATAATAATCAGGAGGTGCGTCTCAGGATTTTTGTCCACAAAGACTGCGTCTCATTCTCATTCTTGCCTACTGCTTTAGTGTACTATGCCTGTGATTTCAGACGCAGCGTTGTGATGGATGCAGCACCCACAACTCAGCGAGGAACAACCCTCGGGAGCTCCACACCGTGCAGGAAACGGATGACGATCATACTGGTTTTGTCTCGCGGTAAACAATGTGACCGCCAACACCAGATAGACAAACACCGTGACGCACGAATCCACTTATTCCACAAGGGAGGCCGTGATGTAGGGCCCCTCATTAAGGGGCTGCTCTGGTACAGGGTTGTTCCAAAGGCCAAAGCAATTGCTTTTCATATCGTGAAGCTTATAATCCCAAATAAATAAATAAATAAATGGCGAATTTCAACGGGAGTCCGTGACATTTGTTCAACCTCAGCGCATCTGGCCTTTTACAAATCAAATCAATATTTAATAAAAGCCTGGGCCACGGGCTCAGTGCAGCGCGGCGCGTCTCTCTCTCCACCGTCTGCTCCTTTATCGCGTCTGATTCATTTCATTTCCGAGAAAACGGGGCTTCGGCGTCGGCCTGCGTTCTCCTTTTCTTCGCTCTGTGAGTGATGGAGGTCCCACATGGGATTTATGCATCTTTTCCTGATATGACTGCTTTGTAAACCCCCCCCCCCCTACAGTCTGCTGCTGAAAGTGCAAAGTCCTTTGCCTTTTCCATTAAACCAAACAATTCAACATGGCGGCCTGCCTCGCGCCGGTACTCAGCGGGATCCTGAAATATTAAATAAAGTGCTATAAATGGGGCTGACGACCGTCGCTGCAGTTTAACGTCTCTGCCGCGGCGGCGGCGCTTGATTGAGGGAGCGAGAGAAGGGAGGTCCAATAGCATCCCTTCTGTGATTGGAAAGTTTCTACGAGGAGACTACAAAGCAAGCGTGCGGCGCAGTGCTCCCTGTGGCCTCATAACACTCGTGGTGCGTCCGTGGCCTCTCGCGGTTTAATCACCGTTAACACCGCGCGGAACACAGAACCATTAGTGTGCAGCTCAGGTATGACAGCGTGAGACAGATGAATAAAAAAAGCGGTGGCTCAGCGAGAGGGGCGTTTAACTCGCACTGAATAAAATAAAACCTTTCATTAATGTATCCTGAGTTTAAGTTCATTTAAACCCTGTGTTTATAAAGAGGACAGTCACCTGAAACCTGCACAGAAACCTCTGCAGAACCTGCACAGAACTTCAAAAGAACCTCCACAGAACCAGCACAAAATCTGCACAGAACCTCCACAAACCTGCGCAGAACCTTCACAGAACCTCCACAAACACGCGCAGGACCTTTACAGAACCTGCGCAAAACCTTCACAGAACCTGCACAGAATCTTCACCAAAACTCCACAAACATGCGCAGAACCTTCACCGAACCTCCACAAACATGTGCAGAACTTTTACAGAACCTGCGCATAACCTTCACAGAATCTCCGCAGAACCTTCACAGAACCTGCGCAGAAACTTCGCAGAACCTCCACAAACCTGCGCAGAACCTCCACAGAACCTGCGCAGAACCTTCATCGAACCTGCGCAGAACCTTCACAGAACCTGCGCAGAACCTTCACCGAACCTCACAAACCTGCGCAGAACCTTCACAGAACCTTCGCAGAACCTTCACCGAACCTGCGCAGAAACTTCACCAAATCTCAACAAACCTGAGCAGAACCTTCACCGAACCTCCACAAATCTGCACAGAACCTTCACAGAACCTTCGCAGAACCTTCACCGAACCTGCGCAGAAACTTCACCGAACCTCCACAAATCTGCACAGAACCTTCACAGAACCTGTGCAGAAACTTCACCGAACCTTCACAAAACCTGTACAGAGCACGCACAGAACCTTCACAAAACCTGTAAAGAGCACGCACAGAACCTCCACAAAACCTGTGCAAAATCTTCACAGAACCTGGATAGAACCTTAAGAGTACTACAGATAACTGAGATCATATATGTACATTATACACTTTGCTCAAATAAAGAGAAAACCCAAACAAAACAATGTAATTCCAAGTCAACCATACTTCTGTGAAATCAGCCTTATGCAAATGGAACAGACAACAGGTTGAAATGAGAGGTACTTGGTGTGACAAGGTTTGCTGTGTCTGTCAGCACAGTGTCCAGAGCCTGGAGCAGATACCAGGAGACAGGCCAGTACACCAGGAGACATGGAGGGGGCTGTAGGAGAGAACATCCGCCGCCTCATCAGGAGCATGCCCAGGCGTTGTAGGGAGGTCATACAGGCACGTGGAGGCCACACACACTACTGAGCCTCATTTTAACTTGTCTTGAGGAATTTCCACTAAAGTTGGATCAGCCTGTCATTAGACTTTTCCTTTGATTTTGAGTCTGATTCCAAATCATTACATTTTTTGTTCTCAACACATTCTATCTACTACATAAAAATTGTCAACTGAAATATTTTATTCATTGAGATTTAGAATGTTACTTTAGTGTTCCCTAAATTCCTTTGAGCAGTGTATTCACACACACACACAAAATAGTTTGGTTTTCCAGGAATTTCCTGCAAGACGATTTAAACAAATGGATCTAGAGGTTTACATTTCATTATAGCCATTAGTTTTGCACAGGAAAACTGTATGTGGTGTTAAGACAAGCCCAGATACCAGTCTATGGAAAAGAAAGTCATTTTTTAAGCTCAGGAGAAAGGAAATGTTTATTGATCTTTATTGTTATGTAAATCTGTGACAGCAAAATAAATTCAGGATTTCACAAAAAACCATCTGCAAAGCAGTCCACAGGTAAATTAACTATGCAGCAATTAAGCACGTTTGTCTATAAAAGGAAAATGAAAGGTAAACCCCTTAAATATAGCTGCATAGTAAGCATGGTTGAGAATTGAAAAATGTCTAGGTTAAAAACAATATAAGGAAATAAATACAAGGAAATGAACACTTATGATCTTTTGTCTATAATGAAGGCTAGATATTTAAACAACTTGAGTATAGAAAGATCGAGTACATTTTCATTGAATGTGAATGGCTTGGACTTTAAAAGCAGCCATACCATTAAAACTACCTCATGCCAGCAAGACTGTGCTAATCTTTTGGGCTTTCATACCCAAGACCTTAAGATGTTGGTAGCAGATTTTAAGTGATCGTTAACATTGAGCCTTTAAAGATTGTTTTTTAGCACACTAAAAATAATACAGTTGGGTTTAAAGCCATGTAAATTGGTACCAGAATGACAAGCTTAAATCATTTTTTTAAACTAATTCCATTAGGTAGCACTTTGTTTAGCTAAAATGGGTAAATTCACATGCCAATAAATACTGTAGCTATAAATGGGTTAAACTTGGACTGCAGCAGTTTAGATTAAAGACATGGGTCAAAAATAAAAGAATGATTCTAAAAGGGAAAACAAAAATGTTTGTTCAATGTCAATTCCTACAGGTTTATACCATAATTTAAACTGTTGGGTTTGGCTCAAATACATGTTGCGGCCAATACACAACCTTTTTAAACGTATTCATGAATCAGCACATGGCACAGACAGAAGGTACTCCATGCAAATGAATAGATTAGGGTTTTGGCCCTTTAAGCACAGCATAACACCACCACAGTCCTAACACTCATTGTGCTGACTTGCTGCTGCCTCCTGCTTCCAGTGACATTTAGAAGTTGATAGAATTCAGTTAAATGTGTTTGGGTTGAGCAACACCCAACAACTAGAGGCAAGTCTGCTCAAGACAAAAAAAAAAACTTGCAAAAAGATTCCAACAATTTTGGAATTTTTTCTGGCCTTAAGTATTGCTTTTCTGGGTTCTTTGTGCCCTACTATAAACATGTCTCCTATATATTTTCTAGTATAATTACACATCAACTCAGAAACATGTAAAATGAACATGCTAGGTTGTAAAGAATTTGTCAAAGAATGACAAATATAAGACATAAATCACTTCTTAAGACCATATTAGATTTCTTTGAACTTCATTCATAATACTATACCATGGTTTTTACTACAAATGTAAATGTACTGTATGTAAGGAATTATGGGCATTATGGTTGAAAAGAACCAGGAATGTTAAATATTTGTTTCCTATTGGCATGCCAATATATCCTGTACTATTTTTACAGGTAATTAAGTGTGCTTTTAGCCTTATGTAAGATGAACACAGATTATTAAAACTGACCAAATCTTGGCAGTTCTTTTGAGGGCCAAATCAAAACCCAGCAAATAACTCAAAATAAGACAAGCTACATATTGACAAAAATACTTTGAGAACTTTATTGCTTATCAAAAAACAACACTGTATGACGATTTATTTTTAAGGACAATGTTATTTCTTTAACTTTAGCAATACTGGTTATACAGGTACATGGAGTCATTAGTGAGAGCAAATACAAGTGTGGAGTCTTTTCAAAGATCAGTTGGAACTTGAATATTTGCATTTTGGAATTAGGAATGCTCACAAAATGCATGTCCTGCTCAACTTCCAACATAATTAATTTAGAATTTCCCTTATTAATCACTTGGCACAGAAAGAGATTCAGTCCGACATTCAATACAACTCACCATCAAAGGGAGACAGTGCTCAGCTTTACAAAGTGCAATGGAAAATAGAAGTCACACACCTAAATAGACAAGGCAAACTCACGGATGGTTGGTACCAGTTAAATTTCTGCTGTGTAGAAGCATAAGCAGCATTATGAAGCACTGTCATGGCTGCTCTCCAGCAGCCTTAAAGCATGTGGTCTTTCAAACAATGCAATATGTAACACTACTGCTGCTAGCAAGATTTTCTTTGAACAGCAAGAGAAATGAATCAGAGGATCCAATAATTACCACACTGATGTAAACTTTAAAGACTGTGACCTTCACCTGCTAAAGTAGATCGAAGAAATGTTGCTAACAAACTTATCGGCCATAATAGAGTCAACAAAAATGAAAATAAGCAAAACGGCAGAACAGAAATGACACCCACAGAATAATATTCAGTGTTCATGTATCTTTGGTATGCAGGAGCTAGGTTCTTGCTTGTGGTTGATTGCTATGTTGGCCACAGTGTTGGAATTAAACAGTGATGTGGTATGGGCTCCCAGGAATATGCTCATCTCCCCATTTTATAACCAGGATGTATTCACCCTTCTCTTTCAGCTGGTAGGAGACGTTATACTGACGGTTGCCTTGGTGTTTGACCAGGATCTCCTCGCAGGGCACTTTAGGTCCGTCAACTCCAACCAAAAGCATGTTTCTTCCTATTAGCAAAAAAGAAAAACATAAAAAAATAATGAATAAAAAAAAGATTCAGTTACATAAATTAAACATTTGTATGTAATCCCAGAACATTTGTAAGTAGTTTTATATATTTAGGTGCTTTTAGCTAAAGGGAATTACAAATGAGAGACCACAAGTCAGCAGTTAAGGAGAAACCAACTACACTGTAGTATCATTAAACCTGATCAGTGTCTGATCTGGCTTTTTACTTCATAGCAAGTGCTTGTGAAATGTTTTTAGTTTCATAAAAATCCCGAGTGTCTCAGCCTTACGAACAATGTGGGAAGATCACGCCAACATTTAGCCGTGGTGAATTTTGGAAGAATGAATTACTGTAAAAAGGGGGCAGATTTGGATTTTGAAAATATAAATGTATAGTGCACAGAAACTTTACAGTAATAAAGTATACCTGCTTTGCTACAATCTACAGTGAAATTATTCTTCTGGCCAACAAAGCCCTTTGTAAGCCCCAAGCCCTTGGCCACCACACGACTGGCATCAGAACTGGCCCAGCCTGGTGCTGCTTGCTGACTGGCTGTAACGCTTCGGGTCACTGGATCAACCATCACTGAAGAGGTTTCATGCATACTATGGCTATTAACAAGCCGAGAGCCTGAAAGAGACACAAACGTGTATGGTCAGCGCGGCCACATACATACAGCCCCCACCCCAAATCACACATAATCAATGGAGGACTCACCTGTTATTTTCGCTTTGAAGGGACTTCCAACAATATGATATGGTCCACCATATTTAATAGGTATTAAATAGTTTCCAGGTGCCATAGGTGTGTATGTGACTTTGTAGCCTTCTGGACATTCCTGACAGTCCATTTTCACTTTTGAGGGTCCATCAATGGTCACAGATAGTGCTCCTGGACCAGCTGAGCTTGTATTGACAATAAATTCACATGGAGATCCTGCAGAAAGAATACCAGGGTAAAGAATATTATTTAAGTAAAATCTCCAGAAAATGTACATTAATAGTTGACAAAAAAAATAGCTTTATATACCTGTAGTGCCTCCCTCTAGACCAGATCCATAAGCGGACACCATGCCAGGGTCTCCAGCTTGGCCGGTTTCTCCTACACGAATCTTAAAAGGACTTCCAGGAATGTGAGAGCCATTGAATTTGACATCAATTAGGTACAGACCATTCTCCCGAGGAATGAATCTTACAGCATATTTATCTGACAGAAAAGAAGATTAACCAATGCTTTTTAGTATATTATATAGGATCAGTTTCACAGTGTGCCAATTTATTAGAATTTTTAATAGATGCATCAGTTTGATTGAATGAATGAATATATATATAACTTTTAAAAAGAACTAAATTTACTGTAACAAAATGTGACTAACGCTAAGCCAAGATTCAAGTTGAGTAAATTTCCCTCTAAAAAAACTATAGAACCCCAAATTAATCTGCTATTAAAATAAAATGTATATAAATCTCTCAGTAAGCTATTCATCACAATTCAGCTCAAGCTATTACCTTCATCAATCTCTGTGACACAGCACTCCTCCAGTGCTCCGGAAGGACTGTGAACCTTTGCGTCAATGACACCTTTTGCTCCATTGAGGCTCACAGCAAAAGATGCTGGCTGATTCACCTTTAAGCCGGACTCCTGCATTCACACAATCAACTTGAAATTCTTTAACAGTAATGGCTGAATCAATGAAATTGAAGAATTATCTGCGCAGCTTTAAAACTTAATAACGCAGGACAAAAGTTAAAATTGACATGACTGCATTAAAGCTGCGGTCTTACCTGAAACGGCTATTAATCACCAACGTACACAAATACACGGTCTAGTTAAGCATTCAGAATATATTCCACAGACTGATACATAAGTGCAAAATGCAGGTTCTGTACTGGGTTTGATTTGCAGTTTATTGCTGATTTTCAGGCATAGTTATGATTGATTATCTTGAAGTGTAAAGCTTTTTATACTTGTTAAAGCGATCAAGGCTTAAGCATACATGATTCACTTAAATGCACAGGTACCCAATTCAGATTTCATTTTGCATTTAGTCTCTCTGAAACTGTTTGATACAGTTTTATTAACTGTGTTCAAAATGTTGAACGCATGTTATTTTGATGAACAAAAGACACCTACATGCTGGAGAGAGGGGGAAAAGTTTGACCTGGGCCGTCTTAGTTATAATTTGATTAAGTACACCGGAATATTCAAGTGAGAATGTCGATGAATAAATCAGATATTAAACACTGTTCCTGGAACAACATTCCCTTTAAACCTTTAGAATGTTAATCCAGGAACAAAATATCCCCAAAATGTTAAAGAACGCTTCTTACCTTAAGGCTAACAGAGTTAAAGAGAGTCCAAATATCCCAAAAAAAACAACCAAACCAAGGATCACAGACTACTTTGTTAGTTACATCTTGTTTCTGAATTCCTCACCAATTTTTCCAGCGTCACGTACCATTAAAATACAAATTTCTTTCTACAGTATAAGCCTGTAGTATATTTTTAATACTTTAGTCTTCTGTACTATGGTCTGTAAGGTCAGGACCCCCAGGTAATATTTGGGTGGCGGGGGATTCTCAAAACAGCAGCGACATTAATGTAGTGGGGTGGATTTGTGTGCTGCACTGGTGCAAGTGGATCAGACGCAACAGGGTTAAATAATCCAGATGAGAGAATTAATTTCAGCTATAATGTAAGGCAAGTCTTTGAATCCCAATTTGGGTGTAGTTTACATGTTCTCCCCATCTCCACGTGAGTTTCTTCCAGTTTTCTCCCACAGTCCAAAAAAAAAAAAAAAAAGATTCAAGGTAAACTGAATGCTTTAAAATTGCCCCCATAGAGTGTGTGGCTGTGGGAGTGAGTGTGCCCAGTAATGGGTTGACATCCTGTCCTGGGTGTATCTGCCCAGAGCCAGGGATGTTCTCCCCTGGATGGGCATGGGGAACCCCACTGTGACCCTTGTGAATGAATAAATCTTTTATAAATCTTTTTTAGTGAAGCAGTAATAATGCAAATTTCCCCTTGTGGCATAATAAAATGTTATCTTATCTCCAGCAGCTCTGCCATGTCAGATTCACTTGTACAAGTTTAAAAACCAACAACGAAATCAGTGCTGCTGAACTGCTGAGAATAAGCCACCAAATACCTGTTCTGTGGTTGTCTTGTGGGGGTTTTAACAGACAACATAGTAAAGTGGAATAAAAGGGGAAAAACAAATTGACAACAAGCAAAATTCATAAAAATCAAGGATAAGTGTAGAAACAAGGTGCAATAAAGCAGCTATGAGCGCATAGATAAGGGAGACATGACCGACAGGATGAGAAATGAAAAAGTAAAAGAAAACACAAAAGGCGCTTTTGTTCTCTTTAACTCTTTAGCCTCTGCAGTCCATCCCTGCAGGTCATGTAGGGAGGGAGCAAGTCTGTTGGGAGCCTTTAGGACAAGGCACGAGAAGTACACACAGTCCATCAGTTTGCCACAAACATGACCAACACTTCAACACAGCAGCAGAATACCCTCTAAGAAACTTTCAGTTTTAGAGCAGAACCCTATAGTTTTAGCTAAACTATCTCCTGCTACTAGCTGTAACTACTTCTACTGCAACTAGATAAGAGAAAATTAAGAATTTGATAGTTTTTCATCCATGGTTTGAGTGGAACATGCTGCACTAAAGGATTTCTGCTGCTATGGTGGAGAAAATCTGGGTCGTGTTTGTGGTGGACAAATGTCTGTCTTCCTCGAAGCCTCACCTGAAGACCGGCAACAGTAAGACGGCGAGAGTCATCCGAGGGTGAAGAGACCGGCACTACGAAGGGACTGTCAGGAATGTGCTCATCGTTAAACTTGATGGACACTTCATAATCTCCTGCAAAGCAAGTTCACATCAGTCAGCTATGCACAGTTCTATTTTGCGATTGCCAAAGCAAAAGTACTTAAATGATCTGTAAAATAAAAATAAATCTGAGCTTGGTTTCTCCCTCACCAGGCTCCTGAACAATGTAAGAAACACCACTGGATCCATCCTTCCGGTCTTCAAAAGCAATCTCTGCTTTGCTCGGTCCCTCCACGGAAATAGACAGACCTCCAGCTCCAGCTTCACGAGTCCATATGCTGAATTCAGCTGATAAGAAATGGCTTGATTTATTATATTTATCGTAATTAATACACAAACAACTGGGCTTTTGGACAACACCACCTACCTGGAACTCCTGCCTCCGCTCTCTCCAGTCCAGGTCCTCCTGCACGCACCTTGTGAGCCCCTCCTTCTCCCAGTGGGCCAACGGTGAACTGAAACGGTGATCCTGGAACATGCTGACCTTGGTACTTGACACTAACCGTATGAACACCCATCTCAGTTGGAACAAAGCGAATGCAGTACGTGTTGTTCTCTCCCTCCATGATCTCAGCCTTGTGCACCTTTCCAGATGGGCTGGTCACTTGGGCGGTCATATCAGCGATGCTGATCTCTGTACAAAGGGTTAAATTTAGCTCAGGAAATAAATAAAAAACTAACACCACTGATGAATGAATGATCTTACCGGGGATCTTGAGACTCAGGTCACATTGGCTCCCTACATTCGCAACTGAGGCAGCTGTTCTCTTGCGCGTGATGCTCTCCTTCATCCTGCCCTCTCCAGTCACTT
>JAOUQT010000016.1:5926615-5964716 GCA_025769995.1 Xyliphius kryptos | reverse complement strand
CCATGCCCTTCTAGTGGAGAATGTCTCAGACGCTGGGCAAATACACCCAGGACAGGGCGGCAATCCATCGCTGGGTACACACTCACACAGCAACACACACATACACACACTATACAGGTCAATTTAGAACATTCAATTTACCTTCATGTTTTTTGGAATGTGGGAGGAAACTGGAGAACCCGAATGAAACCCACGCAGACACGGGGAGAACACGCAAACTCCACGCAGATAAGGATTCAAACCAGGAATTCCCAGTGCTGAGAGGCGAATGTGCTAACCACTAAGCCACCGTGTCGCCCTATTGAGAATAAATTACGGGAAATGTCAATGTTGGGCACGACACATAGCGTGTTGTTACACCTATTTCTCCATACTTTATTCACAGTAATGCACAACTTTGAGTGACTTAATGCTTTTATGAAACAGCTAAAATCACATACATTAGCAATAGTGATTACATCATGTAACTACTGGAGGACACAGATGGTTTATGACTTGCTTATGCAGGTTTAATAGATGTACAAATTAAACCTATTTGAGCATGTGTTGAAAATAATAACTCAGACAAAAAGTTAAATCATATTGAAAAGTATGAGATCTAATGGCCCAGGCAACGCCATGATGGTCAGTTCAGAGGCACATGGCCTTAGGCAACTGAACCATCGTACAATCCTTCAGTGAATTGTAGTGGCACTGAAGCATCTCTGTTGTGTCACTGCTTTTAAACGCCTCTTTATTCACTCATGCTCGGCTCAATTACTGCTAAGTATTTTTAGCATCTTAAATCACTATGACTGTCAAGATGCTCTTGACTTCAAAAGCACTGAAAACACTGCATTGTTGAGAAGGGGATTAAATCATGATTACAGTTTATGGTGGGATCAAACGAGTATGCAAGATACATGCCAATAAAAATTTCCCTCTTTTACGAATAATGAATAGAAATATTAGGGATTAAAATGTTTATGTAGACTGTATTACTTCCGCATTTGTTCAGGATTGACATGTTAGTTTGAGGAATTAGCAGTAATGTTTTATGTTAAAGTTTATAACCAGCTGTTATTTTGGTCTTTGTTGATTGTGGATTGAAGAAACAAAGAAGTGATGCTTGTGCAGTTTTCAAAGTTTTAATTATTGACAATTTTACAGTAAAGACACCAACAGGCTGAATTTAGGAATGCCAATACAAGTTCCCAACTATGCTATAATTTCATAAAGCAGAATAAATTATACCATGATAATATACATACATACATGCGAAAACAGAACCAATGACAAATGTTAAAAAAGATAGAGATGGTTGCAACAACTGAAGATTTAAACTTTCAACTCAGTAGCGAGTGCTACATAAAATAGTGCTTAGGGTGATTTAAAGGTAGATATCATGTGTTAGAAATTTCCCGCTTCTTTCTTCCATTTTCGATGTCGATTTAAATTTACAAAATGAATACATTATTTATTAGAAATTTTGGGGTATGGGAATATTTAGATTTTTGACTGATTGCTATGGACATTGAAAGGATTTCAGTTCATTTTGTACATTTTAACCAAAATCAATTTGAATTCATAACAACATACTGAGCTTTTTAAAAACAAATTGTGGATGACATCAGTGGAATGACATACACTAATTTGAAGGACAATATAGTTGTTCTTATCTGCCATTAAAACATTGTTATGTATTTGAGTAATCTTTTCATTCAGTGATTACTAAATCAGAGGGGGGAAATATTTTGCAACTCTGCATATTTGTCTGGTTGCATTTGCATGGACACAATGAATTATTCGCAAAGTGCTTACTAACTTTACTGTTTTGTGCAGTGTTTCAATTTTTGATTAACACACTAATGAACTGGTTCTGTGAACAAGACATGCTAGTTTTCCTTTAAAGCATGCAATGAGACCAGACCCAGGTGCTAATAGCATTGTGTGTGCATAAAAACAGCATGTTTCATGCTCTGCTAAAAGCACAGCCTGAACAACAGTCCATGTGTGTTGAACTTATGGGTTACGTAGCTCCTGCCCCCACTGTTGGATGAGGCTTTGTTGACAGTGCAACAACTGCTGGCTGCCAACATGCTAGAGTAGCCGGACCATTCTACAGCACTTTAGCTGAAACCTTGAGCAGAACAGCAGTTTAGTGAGATGCATTGTAATGACTTAAGCAACATCAATTTGTTTGTCTCGACAACTGCAAGAGGCTGGCTGGAGATGATTGTTTGCAAAGAAGCACAATGTCAGAACTGTCATCAGTCTTGTGGTGATAAATGAGTCTTGGCATATTGATGGGACTGTGCCATAAGTCCAGAGACACTGTCTGACATTGCTGGATGAGTTTATAAGGTCTTCTGACTTGGCATTCACCTGACTTCAGCCTATTCATTGTTTAATTGAAAAGAAGAAAACCAAGGCTGGGCGCTGATTTGTCTTAAGAGTTGAGGCAAAAAAGGAACAGATTCCTTTTACAGAAGGAATGCCTGGCATTTAAGTGGGTTGTCCTTAATCTCTGCCACTGCCTACTGTGGAGAGCATTTACCACCCGGTTTCAGTTGCAGATTGGTGGTATATATGGCTATTGCCAAATATTTTTCCTGCCAAAATATGGGTGGGAGCCAAGCCCATGGTAAGGATGGGCAGTTTCAGGCATGTGAAGCAAGGGCATGATCAGGATTCATATGTGAATAGGGGGCAAAAGACCCAGGAAATCAGATCAGGCAAAGGATGCAACAACATCCTGTATGGCAAATTGTCAGTTTATTCTAGATGAAAGGAATCAAGTTGCTGAACATAAAATAGAGATGCTAAAAGACTGGTCTGCCCTGTGAGTCTGGCCATTACACACTGTCTGTAGATTTGCGAGTTAAAAAGCTTATTAATTTTTTTATTGCAGGCAATAAAGCGGGGTAAAATTTGCCTGTTTTCAGCTGTTACTTATTGAGAGCTGTCATGTAAATCTTTGTAATTATGTAGTAGTGTGCTTGTACTGATATACTTCCAACAACGGTTAAACTACAACAAAAGTCAAATAATTAAGACTGCAACCTATGAATAATAGATAATGAAATCTACTTTTTGCAGTAATTTTACATTTTTGTGTGTATTCTTCAAATGTATTATGCCAAGAGGAATATAATGATAGATTTAGATTTTAAGACATCCCAAAAGTGAAAACAATTACTAATCTTGACATGTTGAATGTGTCACATTAAATATACCAATAAATACTAAATAATTATAGTAATTGTAGCGTTGTTGTTCAATAATAAATATTTTTAAGGTGGTGTGTTAAACGTACTTAAACGTAATTTATAACCCGACGATTTGGTGAAGGTTTTTTGGAACCACAAATTAAAAATTTGTATTGAAGGAATGTTAAAGGACAACCCTGATGAAAATAGGAATGCTTTTGTAATGAAATGGTTTATGAAAAGTCAAAGTAAAACAGGTCCCTTGAACCTTAAAGCAGAGGCTTTAAGTCTTTCTTGGTAGTACATTTTGTAGTATTAGATACAGGATTATCATAAAGATCATTTAGAGTTTCAATTGCCTAAATTTAGAAAACAAAAAAGCTACATCAGCGTAGTGTATTTAAATGTTATGCATTATGGCTTTGTATCATATCATAATGCCCTATAAAGACATTTAGCGTTCAACAGTTCTCAACTATTTGGCATCAAACATTTTAGAACTTACTGAGACTAATTAGACAATCAAGTGCTACATTGCCGAAATAAAATGGGGTCCTACACCATTCCATTGGGGGGGAAAGTGTTATCTGTAAATAAGAGCATTTACATTGCATTTAAATTGTGAGGTACATATTGTTGGTGATGGTACACAATTTACCACAAAGTTTTACAAAGCTAATCTCAAGCCTGCATATAGGCAAATAAAGAAAGTGCGAGACATCAGTGGAATGTTAAATAAGAAAATCAAAAAGTCCCAGCAGATATTTGCAAAAGGTTTTGATATAAAGCACCACATATTTTTGGGACAATACTGATGAATGTATTTTGCTGGCAGTTTAAATGGCAGTGTTAAGGCATTTTAATTTCTTACCTTTCAAATTCCTACTAGTTACTTCTAAGTGTGGGAATAAAAGAAATAAGTATTCAGAAATTTCTGAAACTCTTTTTTGCCCACAATAGACATCGGATACCCTACTGACTTACCACTTGTAACGTCAAACAAAAGATAAAATGTGATGGATATAAAGCATGCATTATCTGCTGCCTGAGAATCTTTCAGCCTCTGTGTAGGCTTATTAATTTTTCCAAAATTTGCAGAGTAGACATAAGAGGAAAAATGTAAAGTAAACATTGTTACAATAAAAAAAAAAAAAAAAAAACACTATGCTGATATCAACTGCAATACAACCAGTTTAAAATCATATAAACATAGTCCAGTGTTTTTGAAATGAGTCTCTGTGTATAAATTAGCTTCTAGTGCGCTATTGGCCTGTCGAAGTAATGCTTGTTTTTTCGGTTGAAATCCTTAAAGTTTTATTGTGATAACTGGAATGAGAGAGGGAGGGCCAGAAACAAAGCATGTCTAGTAGCTCTGTATTAAAAGCTTTTCGTAATCTGCTATAAATTTGCAAAGGCTGTCTCTGATTTTGCTCCTTTAATTTTGCTTTAAAAATAAAGAAATCTGGTATTGTAGATAAAGTGATGCTGGTGAAAGAAAAAAAGCAACAGATAAATCCATTAATAGGCCTGGCCAGTCTCCACCTGTAGCAGTCCCAGTACAGCAGAGTGCTCCCCAAGTTTCATCCTCCTCTGTGTAGACAAACTCACATTCTTTGCCAAGTAGTCCACAGCAGCTGCGCAAAAAGATAATCAAAATAAATATCTAAGAAATATAAGCACTCATTCCATAAGCTGAAAAAATGTACATTGAAAGCACTCTTTTCATAAGGTGAATGAAAAAAGAAATAAATCATAACAGCCAATGCACAGCTGACTAATAACCTGCTGATAACTGTTCAAAAAAATAAATGAACCACCTGTTCTCTGCTGTCAATCTGCTGCATGGTCCTTGAAACCTCATTAACTCAGTCACCTCTGTCTTCTGCATTCCACACTTCATCATCTAGCATCAGATCAGAATGTACTACTCACCTGGAAACGGCTGTTTTTAATTTATTGCCAGCATAGTGTATACATATGCACCCTGCCAATCTGAACATTTTTAAATCCAATAATGTTTTACCCTATCTGCTTTGTAATCCTGCACCTTTTCAATAACAGCAAAGTAAGGTCATTCTAAATTCCCTACACCAGCTATGCAGAGAAACGATTTCAGTCTGATAAATATATTCTGACCTAATAAACTTAAATGGTGTGAGTTGCCCAGGACCAGAGGGCCAATGTCTCCTGAAACTAATTCTCAGATGTTTCTCGGAGATCTATATCAAGAGCATGTGTCAAAAGTATCCTGCAGGGAAATTCAGGGGTAAAGTCCAACCAAAGTCTCCACTCCAGACTGTAGCAGTAATGTGGCTGGGTGCTCACAAGGTTTCAATTGACTACTCAAGTTAAAGGCATTAGGAACTTTGGAATAAATGGGAAAGAATACAGGAAGTAGGCAAGAGGTCATGACAAATCAGGGGCAGCATGTACAGTCAAAAGAAAACACAAGCACTTTATATTTTAGCTTGAATTTAAAAATGCTTCTTAAAAACCTCCATAACATATATAGTACTAAAATCAACTGTAATAATAATGATGATGTTTTATTTATATAGTGCCTTTCTAACACCCAAGGCAGCTTTACATCAATAAAAGTTACATGTAAATACACAATAAAGACAAATATAATTAAGGTTGTACCCCTCAAAAAGAGATAAAAACAACAGTTTAAAGGAATCAAAACTTATCAATTGTGATTGTGTAATTTATTAATGAGATTCAAAGATAGGGGTGCAGGTGAGGTGATTAATCTCACCCATGACTTATCAGCGTTATTTGTTTGTGTCTGTGTATTGAGTTAAAAAGTAGCGAAGCTTAAAAGAGCAAGTTCCTCTTTGTGTCTTTGCATGTTACAAAATATTATGTAATCATTTGAAACTGTAAGTCTAAAAAATATTTTTGTATTCATAATGTCTAAAACAATAATGTAATATATTTTATGCACTTTTAATGTTAATCCACAGATGTGTTAGAGTTTAAAAAAAACATTTACATCTTCACATAATTTTATTTTTGTGTACATAGCTGTTTATTAGGAAAATGATCCTTTGTAAATTATGTTAATTTAGTAATGATGCATGTTATTAAAGCATAAAGCAGATGTAATATTGTAATGCTTTTGATTCTAACACTTATTAGTTTTTTAATCTATTGTTACACTGATACTTTTTACAATAATTGTAAAAAAAAAAATTATTAAATTATTTTAAGCTGTAGTTGTATTATCTTATTGTGCTTTTCCACAAAGAAAAAAGCTAATTAAACCTAATGCTTTGGAAAAACAATCTTAATCTCGGTTACGTAATTGGTAAATTAATAAGATTAAATGCTGTTGGGAAGTAAACTGTGAAAGTGTGAGAAATCAGTGGAATGTTAAATAAAAAACTCAAAAATTCCCAGCAAATATTTGCAAAAGGTTTTGCAATTAAGCACCACACATTTTTGAAGCAATACTGATGAATGTATTTTGCCAGCAGTTTTGCCAGACTTTTAAAAGGTCTTTAAAAAAGCAAAATTTTCAGCAGTTCAGACAGTTGCATCTGAGTATCTACAGGTCACATATTAAATGTTTAATTTCATGCCATTTAGCAAAAATAAAAAAATAAATAAAAAATTCATAAGTATAGCTTGTTAGGGAGTTTTGCAGACAAAAGATTTGGCCAAAAATATTTTAAATTTTTGATGCCAATGTTTGTACTAAAAATGATGGTGCTGCTTTTTCAAACAAAATCTTTTCTATTTTATTTTCAAGGAAATAATAACACCATGTAATTTTTCATGTGTTGTTGTTTATTTGGGGTTGTATTTCCTAATTTTCAGACCTTCTGAGAACCAGATGTTTTTTATTTTGTCCGGATACATAAAACCATAGAATTCAAAGCAGGTGTGTGTTTTGCTTCCGTGACCATAGCTAGTGCAGCATAGGAAAAAAACGAACCTCAAATTAACCACTTTAAGTCACTTCACACTTAAATCTAAAAATACTCCACCTGAAGCTGGAAGTGGAAGTTATTTAATTAACTTGGCTTCCAGGAAAGCCACAAATATAAAATACATAATGTGAAATGTTTTGTTACATGACTTAAATTACAATTTTGTAAGTTACATAAATTGTTTATGTTACTTCATTCAAGTCCAATCCAATATAATGTTGAGATTATATTGAGAAACCTGTCTTTAATAAACAAGTAAATTATTGTGGCAAATCTAAGCACAGTGTAAGAGTTTATTGAGATCTTCAATTAAAGATCTCAATAATTTGCTTAATTACATGTGTAAGATCATTGTCTTTATCTCAGGAGACTCGTTTGAGCAGCAAGAGATGTCTTCTAATTCCCCTTTCTCTTTTCATTTGATGTTATTGTATATGGGAAACTACGGAGACATTAATAAGATTTCCTTTTGGATTTTTCTTTCCTCTGGGTTAAGCAAAGTTCTCAACTGCTAGTTGATCAGGTAAGATGATAAACTGCATTCTGTAAATCATTCTGGATAAGACGGTCGGCCAAATTCTTTAAATATGTCGTCCTTGATTTGCTTAATTACCACATTATGTAGAACTTTCTTCACATCTGTATTTCTTAAGTTGATTTATTTTTAAAGTGTTTTTTAAATTGTGCCTCGTCTTAGTGAGAGGTCTGTTTCAAATAATATAAAAAAAATTATAATGTCTAAATAATATCAGTGCCCAGCAAATGTGAATAAAAGAATAGACTACTAAAGGTTGACGTCTACCTTGACCCCAGTATGATTTTGTTAAAATAAAAAATCCAGTTTGCATAAGTATTCAGATTCAGGTCCCTTTTAACCAAGAGTTTTAATATTAACATTTCAGGTTTTTTGTCAGCAAATACTGCCACAGCCGGTTCAACATGTCTAAACCAGTAAAGCACCTGAACATAATAATCATGGAATCAAAATGTCAACAATAATGACAAAGGTTATGTACCCTGTCCAGAGAAAATCAACAACACAAGCCTTCATGATTAGTGGGCAAAAAAGCGCCTTATGAGCATAAGCCTGTTGGCATTAGCTGCTGGGTTGTCAACTGTGTCAAATGGCTGGAAGACCCTTTGATAATGCTGACTAGACGAGGGAGGTTTTTCCCCCTCTTTTGCTTCTTTTGTGGTATTTGGCAGAGCCAGGGCGGGGCAGGCTGATGGTGCCCGTGAATGCCACCAGACGTATGTCAACATGACAGCAAGTGAAGGGTAACACATTGTTGCATGAGGTAGCATGCATAGAAAAGAGGCTGTCAGAAGCAGGCAGAGTGTACGGTAGCAGACGCATACCTGTGGGTGGGCCAGCTGTCCTTACCAGAGATGCTTAGCCTGACAGCTGGCAAAGTAATCACCAACGATTTAACTGTGCACTCTCGCTCTCATGTCGGAAGCATTTTCGTCCCGTCATACCAGGTTTACAAGTTAAATCTGTCTCTAACACATTTTTTTTCTGTGTGTTTTTACCCAGGTAAAGCTTCTGGTCCTGGCTCTTATGGTCATGGCACATCGCTTCACGTGAAACAACAATTCCATAAATGTCATACAAATCCCTGCATCAGGTAACTGTTTGTTTCCATCAGTTGCATAATGTCAAAAAATGGACAAAATGTCACTGAACTTTGTAACATGGCTGTAACCTTCGTTTTCCATAGCGATAAATTCAGAGAGATGTGGTATTCATTGTTCTTGTTACTCACAGAAGCATATTTATACAGTCTGCTCAACAATACACTGACTACATGAATATTTAGTGGATGAGTTTTTATTGGTAAGGCACAAACTGGACTGGCAAAGGTAAACCTGAAAAGGGCTCAATTATGCCCCGTTGCAGGTGACCTAGTAAAAATATAATACGTTGGGGCACTCAAAGGAAAGAAAAAAAGAAAAAGCTGGGGAAACACCTTAGCAAGGTCAACATATAGTCATGTAGAGTAATTTATTAATATATGATATTTTACCAAAAGAGTAAACCAAACTTAAATTTTTTTTGGTTATAAATTAAGTACAATTATCATGTTACGAGTTAGCATGTCACTTACTTTGTTCTAAATTATGTTTTAATTAAATAAATATTTTGCTAAAATTGTTTAACACTGTGTGTACATATAAGTGTACTCACTCTGGCTGTACTGGCTGTACTGATAGCTGGCTGTGACTGGGTCCACACTGTAGCTTGTGGAGCTGTAGGCGGGTGGGCAGTATGACTGAGATGAGGACAGACTTTCTGCTGTTTTGATGGGCTCTGAGCGTTGGCTACAGCTGCTTGTAATGGAGTTGGAGGCCTCGAGTCCACTATGGAGGGGTGAGATAGAAAACTCATGCTGTGGCTGAGGGGGCACAGCGCTTGGGTTGCTCAGGATACTCATAACCTGCAAACAAAACGGACGTGTCTTAATCTGCGATACAACATGAAGTGGTACTTAAAATGATTAATTACATATTAACAAGCTTAGACAGTCTGAGACCTTAAATTGGCAAGGGTTAAGTGGAAGTAGAAGACTGTTCTTTCAGGGCATCCCAGGGGAACATTTAGTGTTTTTTAACTATATCAGAGAAAAGTGACTGGATGTAAAGAGGGAAGCAAGGAAGAAATAGAGTTTGTATATAAGCGCACACCAGGAGTGTGTCCTGAGGCTACATTCATAACAAGCCTCAGGGCGGGTTATATTAAAGGCCCCCTGGCATTCTGGCCTCATGAATAATTAAAATGTTTCAGAATATAAATGCTCTTATTTCACAGTGACTGATATAAATTGTTATTTTTATTACCATTGCATTCAGTGTGGTTTCTTTAATTTAAGTTTAAATGTTTTTTTAGACTTTAAAGTATATACAATATTGTTAAATTGAGTATAGTTAATTTGAAATTTAATTTGTGTTTTATTAGCTGGCTAATATTATCATTATAATATCATTATAATAATAATAATAATAATATAATTATGTTGTTGTTTAAATCTATACACAAACTATATAAAACGTGATTTTTTTTACTAAACTATTTCATTAGTTCAGATTTTTTTTTTCTTAACTGTTTATCTACGAGAGTCTCAAGAGATCCAAAATCTAGGAGCCAAATGAGCAACTTGGAATAGCAATTTAAGATTACATTAAACAAATGAACAAATTATAATAACACAAGATAAGCGTTATTGAAATAAATTAGATTATTAAATGGGTATGGTATTTGGTAATCAGTTCTGTTTTTGATTTTCTCTCTTAATACCAGTTTTAACTACAATGCAATTCTTCTTGTGTCACCTTATATAAAAATGTAATGGTAAAATAATTTATTCAATGTTTTCATAAATAGTAATTCAGTCTTAAAGGTAAGAAAACAACTGTACAAAATTAAAATACAGTAGTTTAGCAGACTAATTCAGTTTTAGATACAAGTAGTGAGGAAATGGGAAAACTAAGCTCTAGTCATCAGCATGATTGCCATCTTGAATGCCACTATCACATCTACCTAAAAACATTGAAAAAAATCTGTTAAAACAGAAAATAAACTAATAAATATTTAAACTATGCTGTTCACCACATTACTAACATTTACTTAGGCAGACGTTTCCGTGCAGCACATTGCATTGTTGTTTTGATATTTCAGTTAATTAAAATATGCTTTTTTGTGTAGCGGTCAAAAAAAGCACCCTAAAGGACGGGGCATATAAAGTGTTACAGAGAATAGAGCCACCTCCAGAAACGCCTATGTCTGCCACATGCTCCTCATCCACAGGCTGACACAAAGCATCCTCCTAAACATCAGGTTCCCGTTGGAGCTCGCTACGCCCCACTGGCCTTTGGCCATCTCAGGCACCAGCGTGCTAAACTAATTAGCCTTTCACACGGCTATGAAGAACAAACCCAAGCCCACATGCACAGCCCCAAAACATATATGGGTTAGTTGCATCCAGCATCTCAAATATGTATGACGATAAAACTTATCCACTCTTATTATTATGGTATCTTTCTTGGCTAAAAAACACTAATGGCTTTCTAGACACATACTAAAAAAACATTTTTTTTTCCTGTCATTTTTTTTAACTTATTGCTATTTTTTAATTGTGTAAACTAGTAAATTATACATATAGGTACCATTTAAAAAAAAACTTTTGACTGGAAAGCAAAATCAAATATTTTCTCCAAAAGATAATAAACCTGTGATGTCCCATAATCCTCCATATTTCGTTAAACTGACATGTGGATGTAATTGGAGGTAATTTGGAGTAATAGCAGAACTGCAGTGGGTGAGTACTCAAACACTCTGCAGGAGTGGAGTTTTAATCAGATGAGTGGGGACGTTGGCACGACGGGTGTCAGGGCAGAGTGCTGGGCTGTAGCTGAGAAAGCGCTGGGTGTCTGACACCTCTATTCAAGGCTGTGCTTAAGCAGCCTGTATCCGTACTGATGCCATTATACTGCCAATAAAAAATATTTAAATCTTTATACTTGGCATAACCTTGATATTGGTTGACGTTGCAAATTAAAAGCATAGCATTAGGGAAAGTAGAAACCAGTATGTAGATTAAACAATAGTTATGTTATGGGACATGAATGATAACCGTAAGATTAGTTTCAGCAAGGCATGTATGCATACTAAAGTGCAACTATTACATATTAAAAGTACATATTATATAGAGACAAATCACTTAAATTGTATTGCTATATTTTGTACTGTAACTTGTATTTAGTACATATTTGGGTAAAAACTAAAGCCCCCATATGGAGACCTGAAGGCATAGACTATTATTTGCAGCTATTGTTAAGCAAAAGAGCGGGCAATTGCCAGTTATCCTGCTGGCAAGCAGATCCCCAATCATTCAAGCTTTCATTCATGACTACTGAAAATACTGAAGAAAGAGTTAGAAAAAACTGTTAATAAAGAAGAAAAATAGTGTTACATAGAACTTCCCCTACTGTTTTAGGACCTCCCAGCTTTAAAATAATAATAAAAAAAAACCTTACCCCTTATCTCTCTGTATGGCAACTGCATCAGTAGATAATGCCAAGCAGGATTCAGTTTAAAGGACATGGCTCCAGGCAGCCATCCCCTCACGCCCATCCCCCATTTCTTTACGGATGGACTTTGTAATGAATAAAAACCAAACATTTATTTGTTTGACTCTTGTGGCTGTGGTCTTGTATTTTTAATAAAAAATACATACATTTTGTTTATTGTGTTTTGAATATTTTGTTTTTTTTCAATATTTATAGTAAATTTCTTCAGGTTTACAGTCAAAACCAAACAGGCTGAAACAATAATATCATTACTTTATTAATTATTAAGTTCAATTTGATAACATGCCTAAAATGGTGCCATGTAAATAAACCAGCAAGGTAAGTGTAAATGAATGTAAATGAGGAGAATGGCTACATACAACTAGAGAGTAGAAATGGCGGAAATGGAAAAGCAGGAAACAGGTGAATTTTGAAAAACAGAGAAGAGGTGTGTATAATTATGCAGACTATATATATATATATAGAAATGTGAAGGTTCTGCATTTAGGAATTTCATATATAATAAGCATAGAAAAATGTAGGTCTAGGAGCTCTGTACTGAAATATGGAAAATTAAAATTAATAATGTTCAGGTAAAAAAAAAAAGGAGCAATAAAAGTTGAATTGGTGGAGAAACATTTAGGCAAACAGATGCATGCAACTTAATACAAATTAATAAAATACACAAATGTGATGGTAACTAAATTAGCAGGGACTAAATGAACAAGGGGATGATAATAAAAAAAACAAGCATGAGAAAATGAAAGGGAACAGAACAGATGGGGATGTAAAATAATTGCTTTAAACAAGAGTTTAACAAAAAATTGGGCAATAATAAACCAAATTCACATTTCCTTATAAAAATCACTAGTAAAATATGTATTAATAATCAATTTATTTAAACAGATTATATCAAACAGGCGATTTTTACCCCTGTATTGTTTTTAGTATGACTACAAAACAATATTACATTTTGTAAATAACATTATTATATAACCCTCTTCCCTTAGTAAACCACTAATAATGATGTCCTTTGTACTTTACCCAACATTTCACCACACTTTCTGTTTTTATGCCATTATTTTTAGTTACTTTGTTTAGAAACAAAATATTCATGTTATCAGGTTTCTCCTGTGCCTCACCTGAAACTTTTAAGTTCTTTTCACTAATCAGTTAATTAGCTCATTACTTTCAATTAGTCTTTGGTTTAGAGGTTATTAACTGCATGTTTTATTGGTTCCTGTTTGTGTTTTGTTATTTCAGCGTGTGTTTCTTTTAGTTCTCCTTAATTCCCTGGGGTTATTTTTTTCTTGATGCGCCATACAGCGGCCTCAGGCGCTGGTAGTGATGCGCCGCCCAAAACGTAGGTCTCAGCGTAAGCCCGATCGGCGTACGCGATTCGTTTCGCAAACCAATCGGGCCAGCGTCTCTGCACGTGAATTGTTTGGCACTAGTAGTTCTCTCCACGCCATTCTCTAAGCGGTGAATCGATTGGCACACGCCATTCTCTTAGCAGTGAATCGATTGGCACTAGCAATTCTCTCAGCGGTGAATCGATTGGCTCCTCGTGACTCCATAGGTACTTGTCCCAAGTTTCCCAGTGTGCTCGGTCCTCTCCACCCCTTCTGTTCTGACTTCCCTGCCTGCACTTGTTCCCGGCACAGCTCTGAATAATCACTTGGTTCCCAGCTCGGATGAATCACTCGATTCCCAGCCTGGCTCAGACGAATCACACGGCTTGTTTCTATTGGTTCCTGTTCTTGGTTTGTTTCGATATTTAAGTCTTTGTCTCTTTTATTTCGGCGCACGTCTTTGGTTTTATCACACATTAGGTTTCCTGTTTTTTTGTGTTTTTCTTTTTAAAAATAAATACTAATTTCTCTACTACCTGGAATCCTCTCTACGTGCAGGCACTTTCACATTGGTTCCAGAGTGCGGTCGTGACACATTCATTAGTACGTAATGATATATTTCAGTTATTAGCAAATTCTTGGTAAACAGAAAAAGCTCTGAATCAAGACAGCAGGTGGGCAAAAAAGTAAGACTTTTGCAATACAGTTAACAATTTTGTTAATTAAGAAAATGATAACAATGCACAATTGAGATTAAAATCTTTTTTTGGACCAAGCAAAGAAGTGACAGTAAGAAGAAAATAGGACAGGAAGAAAAAGTGTCCTGAAAGACATGAAAGTTTTTGCCTTGGGGCCAGTCTGCTTGCAGAGCAGATATGACACCAAACCATCCACCCCCATTTCTCCAAACACACACACAAATGGACACACACATACAGCCCTATTCAGGCCAGATTGGGTTTCCACGAGTGTAGGAGCAGACTCTCATATTCAAAGAAAGAAATCTCTTGAAGGAGATTTGTTGTGTAACTAAAGGGTCAGCTGTACGGCCTTTAGTACACAAAAGGTGTGAGAGGTTATCTCAGCAATGCAGGACACAATTCTGATCCACAGTCAACACTTTATACCACACCCACACATTTCAGCTACCGTCGATATTTGAGTGCATCGAAGGATGATTTTGGTTTAAATATATTTTAAACATTTCACACTTTTCAAAAAATACGGAATTTGTCAGATTAGCAAACCAGCACAATGTGATGCTGAGAGACATGAACGTGAGGACATCTCACTCACACTCGATGACATTATATTTTCAGGAGAATAACTGATGCAATAGAGCAGTAATTAAACCAGGAGATCATGCCATTCTTCAGCAGTCAGATGCATTTCAAAGAGCATCTGTAATCCTCCAAATCCCACCACCCCCATCTCCCAGCAAATGAAGTCTATTGGAAGAACCAAACACACAAACAAACTGAAAATTGTTCAGGATGTTTAAGAACCTGATGCAACTGCTCTTTGATTAAAAGAAAATAATGAAAAAAAAATGTACACAGAGCTCTTTGCTCATAATGCAAGATAAAAAAAAAAATGTATCTAGTCTAAAACTGCTAATATCACAGAAAGATTTAAATTTCCTTTTTTATTGTTTTGAATATGATGCATATTTTTGTAAGCAGACCTCTATTAAAACAAAAAAGTAAACATTTGCCCTATTCTGTTGTTTTTGTACTTTTATTTAACCATTGTTTGTTTTTATAGTATATTATATAATGAATTTAAAAATTCACAAATCTATTCATTCATCTCCAGGTTTCATTTATAACATCACAAATTTTACATATACCCTGAAAAAAGACAATATTTAATGGTAAAATAGTTTTAAATGAACACAATTATGAGCTAGGCTGGATTGGCTAGATTCTTGTATTTCTGCAGCTTCACCGTATCTATTCATTTCTGTTCCTTCCCTTGTGGCAGGGAGCAGATGACAGAGATGATTTCCTCTCCTGACTGTGTGTCACTGCACTAATGGGCCACAGCACATTAATTGAAAGTGAAAGGGGCAAAAACAATCTTTGTGAAATGATGCATGAGGAAAAGAAAGGATAGTCAATAAAACTGAGAACATGGAATGGAACTGGAGGAGCAGGAACGAGGGAGCAGAGGAGCTCAGGGAGCTTTTAATTGTTTTAAATTAGGTAGGTGATTGGCAGTGGGCAATGACAAGCTGGGCTCTGATGAAACCGATTAGCATGCCACCAAACAAGCTGTCACTTCAAGGAACACGCAAGCTTTTGGGAAATACTTCCCATATGGCTCCTTTAACCCTGTATGGATAACACAGATTTCTTAAGGATTACATAATCCGTGATTGATGTAAAAGAAAAGACTGGGTGGTCAAACCAGAGAACCTATTTCCTATCAGCCATGGGGCAATAATTCTATGTCATCACCTCGAGCAGTGCTAAATCTTTTAAGCTGCACCTTTTTGTGGTATTTTTTAGTCTTATGTGTGCACTATAAATTAGGAATTCACATATTCATGTAATCCATTTTTTACGCAGCCAAAAATGTACTCAATATGTAGTTTTACAGGATACTAAGAATGTTCAGTGTTACACAAATATGTGCTATCAGAGTAAGATATGCTCAAAAATTATAAATGTATTTTAAAATTACAATATATTGAAATGCATACAGCTCATTTACAATATTTGCTGCACTATTGATGAACCTATGCACATATTGAAAAAAAGTATGTCGGTGGCTAAACTTTTTGTTTGCTGGAATATTCTAATTACACTTTAAATAACACTAAGGTGATCGACTTCTTCAGCACGCTGTTGTGCCCTTAGCACTTCCACCAGCACAACACTCACTAACACACCTGCACAGCATCAGCATCACCACAGTGGTAAGAATATTTCACCATGTTATAAGATCTGTTATCAGGTGATCACTGAAAAACAGAGTAAAGAGGGACTGACAAAGTATGCCGAAAAACAGATGGGCCTTAGTAGAACTACAAAGTGCATTCACAGGTCACATGGTATATATTGTAAACCCATAAGCAAATTCTTATCACTAAACAACTTAAATGAGTTATTTCCCTTTTTTAAATCCTTAATACATGTCATGTCATAAAAGACTGCTACTCCTTCCTAAATACAAGGTCTCTCACTAACCAAAGGTCATGTGTTCCATTGAGATGATGTGCAGTTAGAGAGTCTGCTGCAATCCGATTACTTTCTCCAATATGTTTGCAGCAGAGTAAGATGATTTTAGGAATGAGGAGAAAACATACCCCTCTGACCTCTCATCCTAGCCATATCATTCTGCCTGCTTCGCTTGGTTGCCAAAGCAAAATTAAATGACTGCCGAAATGATTTTAGAAGCGCGCACTGGAAAGCAAAGCACGTTAACTGGGTCTAGAAATAATGCAGGATGTACTGGTATACAGTGGGGGAAGGATTGTTTGCTCTGTACAGAAGGCCACAGACACAGTGAAGAATGTCAGGTTAAATTGTTCTTGACAGCGCTAATATCGGCACCTCATAGGGATAATTACATGTAAATAAACAGTAAAATGGTTCTCAGCTGGAGACCATAAACAAGAGGAGCACAGTTAGCAGCAGCCAGATGGGGTCTCCAGCAGTGCTTAGTGAGGAGGAAAAGGAAAACAGAGCAAAAAAGAAATAGTAAAGAAGAATCAAGTGGTTCGATAACCCACAGCAGCCACAAACCCACACACATGCACACCCACATAGATGAGGTAAAGTAAATCTTCAAAAAATCATAGTGATTTTTAAATAAAGACTAGTGTACATGATACTGTTATAAATTATAAATGAAAATTGGATATTAAGTAAGGCATCCACTCAAACAACAGTGGTGCAAGAAGTATTTAGATGGTTTTTGTAATGACATCAATATTGGAATATTTTCTTACAAGTAAAAGACATGAAGTCTGCTTGAATGAACGTATTAGCAGCAAAATGTACTGCAGTTAAAATATTAAATAGATTTATGATTATCTGCATCATTACATGTAGCATTTATGTTTAAGTAGTGTATTACTTTTGTAGATGCTTGATTTGGTTAATTTTTTTACTTTATGTTGTCATACAATATTGTTATACACAAATCCTTTTAGGTTCTGGGGTGTTTGGGGGATTTTTGGTAAGTTATTAGATTATACATAAGCTTTTGTTTTAATAAAACCACGTAATAAATTGTAAAAGGAAAAAGCCCCATTGGGTGAGGCTGTTAAGAATTGATAGATTTTGAACTCATCAAACAGAAAATATGAGTCAAATACACAATTATTTTCTATGTCTGAATAATATAAGGATGCAATCCACTGCTTTCATCGTTTACAGTGTATATGATTGTTATATTAATTAACAAATGAAACTAGTAAACAAAGTTGGCAAAAGTTGGTGTTAGAAAGAATATTTATCTTGAAAATATAGTAAAGTGGAAGCATAAAGTAGCATTTAATGATAATACACAAGCAGAAGAGAAGTAAAATAAAATTGAACTTAAGTACTCCTATTCATACTTTCCACAACTGTCAAACAAAAAAGTCTTTATTTTAGAATAGTATTTAGTAGTTATAGTAGTAGAATAGAATTTTAGTAGTTCTATAAAATACAAATATTTTTGGGGTGCAACAGCTTCATTTCGGCAGGACATATAACTAGTGCATGCACTCAAATTTAAATATCAATATTGTTTATCAAATCCTTTCATCTATGTATGAGGAATAATGTATCCTCTCTGGGCAGGAAAAATATTACAAGAATTTAAAGGAGAGCATAGAGTCCAGAGAAGGAAGCCAGTTAGCCATCATATAAACAGTGCAATATATACATATAAAGTATGTGTATATATGTATATTTAACACTGAATTGTTACTATAGTGTGGTTTCACTATAGTTTTGCCCAATCTACATTAACAACGATACATTTTTAGGTCATTGGTGGATTTAAAGATTTGGATAAATAGAAAGGCTAAATATAACGGAGTTTCACATCTCTCTAAATATAAAAGAATGTTTTAACATCTTTGAAACCTGAATGATTATACTCTGAGTATTGTCTTGTCACTGGTCAATGTCCTGGGCTGCTGTTGAGATTTTAATCCCACTTTCAGTCACACTGTCACTGTTGAAACAATGTCAATGATTCTGAAAACCGTATATGCTGGCCTTTATTATATGTCTGTTATACTCTTGTTCGGTTTTATTTATTGAATTAAAATGTCTGAGTATTATTCTAAACATGATGTTGAAATTATAGTAAACAATAAAATTAGATTTTAAAACATAAATAATTTACATATCACAGATGAACTAATTTAGGTATAAATAAAACTGAATAAATACCGTACTGTCAAAGGTTAAACAATATACGTGTATTTTGCATGGTTAAAGATAAAAATTGAATGTGAAATTAGTTAAAAATACTGCTTTACCATATGTCTAAGCTATTAACCGTTTAGACCGAGGCTTTTTTAATGTTCTGTGTAGGTTTTGGAAAACAATACTGACTGTTTGGTGGTGTTATCAGAGAAATCTGCTACCTGTAATTATTATGTGGAGCTTTATTTTAACTGACTCCTAACCAATAGGAGAAAATGCAATGCAAGTGAGAGCACAAGATAGAGAGAGTGAATTAATTTGTGCAGAAAGCATCCCGCCACTGGCTATGATTTAAAATCCCTGATTTCTTTGGCAGCATCCAAGCAGGACTCATCTCATTTTTGTAAAGCTTCTTACTATTTAATTCTAGCCAAATTGAAACAGCATCCATATATAAGATGAGTTTTAATTAACCAGCATTTTCCCTCCCTGCTCTCAAACTATGAACGTGATGTAAATATGTGCATTTATAAAGGCTTTTGAGTTGTTGATAGAAGATGGTGCCAGCTGCCTCCTGAGAGGCTTAATACAGCAGCTTTCATAAACATCACTGATTTTGGAAGACAAACTCATTGACATGCAGGTGCACAATATCTTGTCAAAAGCAGTGAATAAAAAGGCAGAAGGTGTGAGCCAAAACTCAATCGTCTTTTCCTATAACCCCGCTACCCCCACCACATAACGGTTTCTTTTTTGGCAACCCCTGTGCGGGCTTCTTAAATATAATTCATCCAGTTTAAAGTGGCAGCGGTGCTAATGGAAGAGGCGAGAGAGGTTTGAGTCCCCCCTCCCTTATCTCTAGCAGACAGTTGTCAGGAATCACTGGAGAGGCCTGGGCAAGTGTGTGTGCGGCGCAGGCGCTGAGGCCTGGGGATACAGATCAAAGGGAGCGCGGGTGAACGCTGCTCTGCCTCTGATCCCCCAGCGCTGAAACCCAGCCTAGACGCTCTCCCTTCCCAACATCAAATACTAGCCAGAGTTCCTTCATTCCAAAACACAAATCCCCTAACTGCAAAATTACATTCTATTCCACCACTTGCCTCCTGTGCCTTCACTTTTATTGCATGTCTGTAGTTATGTTTGTCTATATATATATTTTTTTTTACTGATCGGTTGCTCTTGGTGTGACAAACATCATTAAAAATTTTCAACATATAACAAATTGTATGCAACATTCATTTACTTAATTTATTTGAAAACAGCTTGAACCTGCAGAAGTCCTCCCAAGAAATATATATATAAATAAATGTTGGAACTGTCAGATTCTAGTCATCATCTTTACTACTTTACTCTAGAATGGTAAACAGCTTCAAACATCCAGGGTAAAAGCTATTGTGTTGCTTAAAAGAGCAAAATTATATATATTTGAGGGAAACTATTAAGAGTGATAATGTCTATGTCAACATGTTTTTAGAGATGTGGTGGGAAAGTGCCCGCTTGGCTAAGGATAAGTGCTAAGTGTGAGCAGAAAGCATGCACCTGTTGGCCAAGCGGGATTTGGTTACAACCTGGCGAGCTGCCATGTGAGCATGTTTACTGTGAACCAGGAGTTTCCCGGCATTCCACACAGCTAAAATAGTGGTCTGTCGGCACCCTGATGAAAGAGTGTTGCACATATGCATTAGACCACCGACTTTCACAACATAAACCTAAGTGTGTAATTTTGTTCTAACAAAATACAAAAGATAAAATACAATGATTAGCCATTTACCCCTGAAGCCAGATGTTTGAGCATAATAATCTATATATTAGTCTACATTTTAATCTTCATACTAAGGTTCGATTCTGTTTCCTTTTGCTAGTTTTACAACATATAACTCATAGTTCTGCAATAATGTTTACATTCCTTATTAAAGTGAATGTATTCATATCAAACACAAATCAATTACAACTAGCTTTCTGACAAAACTGTTTAAAATATCCTCCTAATAAATAATTGGTCTAAAATTTAGTAAGTTAATAAGCAGCCCACAGACCTTAGCCAGCATTTATTTGTCACTGCTTGATGTGATGAATAAAAAAATACTATTGCATTTAATTAAATTAATTTCAATAAATAGAATGCAATTTCTTTTACATTAACAGATGCAAACAAAAGCAGAGACCATCATGTACTTAATGCTGGTCTGTTGCTGGTTTAGATTGTTACCACCAGGATGCCAGAGTGGTTTACTAGCATAACATAACATATATTGGCTAAGATTGTTCAGACTGGGCATGGCTTTGGGCAGTAGTGTCCGGTGTGATATCATGGACAAATAGTCTCATGGATGGAGTCCAACATTTTGTAGATATCCTTCTCAGAAGAGTGGAACCTGTTGCAAATAGGTGACTGTCATGATAGAATGTCATGAAAGCTACTATAGGTGTTTATTTTTAGATGTTTAGCATATGGAATTGTTCATGGAATGTGAGAAGAAATTGGATTCCTTGTAGAAACCTATGTAGGAACGTGAAGGACACGCAGACGCCACACAGAAAAGAGGATTGTTAAACTAAAAATAAAACCTGGATTCGAATCCCAGTGCACAGAGGAACGAATAGATTCACAAATCTATTCCAATGATGATGCACTTGACTATTTCCTATCCACAATCCCCCAGCCTATACGCTCCTTAATTCCCTGGGGTTATTACCCGTTTTTTCTAGATGCACCATAAAGCGGCCTCAGACAAAGGTAGTGGTGTGCCCAATAAGTAGGTCTCAGCTTAAGCAAGTCTCTCGCGAACCGATTGGCGCACGTGACTTTGCACATGAATGGCTTGGCCCTAGCAATTGTCTCGGGAGTGAGTCAATTGGCACATGCAGTTCACTCGATGGTGAGTCAAATGGCCTGCGGTGAGTCGATTGGCAGTTCTCCCCGCGGTGAGTCGATTTTTACTAGCGATTCTCCCCGCTGTGAGTCGATGGTTGTAGGTTTTTTCTGTACCTCACCTGACACTTCTTTTTACTAAATCAGTGTTAATTAGCTCATTATTTTCAATTAATCTTTAGGTTAGAGTTTTGCATCCCCTGTATTTTCTTCATATGTTAATTATACATTGAAACTGTACTCATATATTATAATATCCATTTAAGGTTTAGACTAATAAAGAAAATGCGATTGTGATTTACTCCAGCAAATGTAAACTTGTCAGGGTTTTTTTAAGCGTTGACAAACTAAAACATTTAGACACATTTACTTAAAAAGAAAATCTATTACTGTCTAAACTAAGTGATTTGTGTAAATGAGAATGAAACAAAACTTCTAAAACATATTATGGTACAAGTCCGACCAGACAAAAACAAGCTTGTATGTGCCGGCTATATGGCTTCTCAGTAGTTTAAAACAGGCGTTTTGGTCTTGTGAAGCACCGTCAAGTCTTTTATGGCTACTCATGCATAGTGTGATGGTTGGCTGAACTATGATACTCCTGTCAAAAAGCACATTAATTTTTCTCACAATAAGGGTCTGATGTATTAGCCACATGTGCCATGTGGAAAAGGTTAAAGGGTAAAAAGAGGCTAACACATTTACAGCATAGAGATAAAGGAAAAAGAAATATCAAACATATTTAAACTCACAAGCTTGATAAAGCAAGACATATTGTAATTTGCTTTGAATAAAAAGCATTTGCTAATTGACTTAATGTAAATCTAAATATGTGAAACTATGCTTAGGGTGTAAATATGTGAAAGTATACTATTTTAGTATTTAAATTATTTTATTTAGATCTGAGATAGAAATTATCAGATGAGAAGCGAATATATTTATTACATTACACCGAAAATTATGGTTATCATAGTTAGAATAATTATAAAAACATCAGATTTTGTTACAAATTACATAAGAATTGTAAAAATATGTTTGTGCACTAAAATATAAAGAAAAATTATTTTATATTTTGTATTTTAATTACAAATAAAATAAAATACCCTACTATACACTTGACAATGTGAAACCAGCGAGGTCATTCAGTTCTCCACCTTTTGCATAAGAAAATGTGCACTTCCATATGATCAATTCATGTATCATATATTTATACTGGTTTACTCCTCAAATTACTTCTTAAAGCCAATCCCATCTACTTTGAATAACAATCAAATGTGCCATGACTGGTCTATTATCCCTGAATTGTGCACTACTTCAGCACATCCTGAGAAAATCTCCTTTACATCACAAAATCCCAGTCTTTCTTTGCCACAGAAAAAAAATAACAGCATATTTTGCACCTATAATGATGTTGTAAATGCCATAGAATATCTGGATAGCCAGAAAAATTGTAATTGCAGACAAATATTACATTAATTTTCATCTGTTACATCAATCTTTTTTTGTTGTCGTTGTTTTCATACAACTATAATTGTTAACAAAACTGTATTATTGACCATGTAGCGTAAATTATTTACAGCTTAGAGTTTGTTATTAAGACTGAAAAAATGTTTACTATGGATATAGTTTTTTTTTATATCTTATTTTCTCCAACAAAACTAAGTGCAAGATTAGTAAGGAAGATTAATGTCGCACATTCAAAATCTAATCCGATAATAAGAAAAATAAAAAGTCAATTAATAACACAGAAGTTTGTACAGAATGAACCCTATAGTGCCTAAACTTTAAAACACAACTTTTTTCTATACTTTTACAAAGTAGTTTTACATTCTGTGTGTATTCGATTGAACAAAGTGTTCATTAAAATATTAAGAGCATAATTAAATGATTATGATTTTTTTTCTGTGATTCTGCTTTTTTTCTGGCATCATGAGGGGCAGGATTTGTCCGCAATGTATTAACTTTTATCACAGGCAAATGGTTTTTATTTTATCATTAGTACCTTTTCTTAATTAATGAATATATTTTAAAATATGTATAAAACTCTTAGCAAATGTTACCACCTATCCTTAGAGTCCAAGATTATCGCATAGCAGACAGGAAAGAAAACCTGTTCATTATTTTTATCAGCAAAAAAGAGAGGCATATATAAATACTGTGGTCAATGACCCTTACTAACCTGTGGAGAGAGACCATTGTTGACAGGGTTCATAGGGTTGCTAGATGCTGACTGGCTCATGAAGGTATCAGTGTAACTGGAAAAGCCATGCCGATTGGATGAAAGGCCGTAGGCAGTGCCAGTCTCACTCGAGAGCCCGCCTTGGTGCATGGTGGAGGGAGGCAGAGGCTGTGGCCGGTGTACTGTGCTACTGACATCTGTAAAAAAAGTTATATACACATCTTTAGTAACACCATAAGTATCTACAGTATATATGATTTGCATTATACCTACAGACATACCCTGTGGTAGAGTGGAAGAAGGGTAGCTGGGCTCCGGTAACTGATATGTTGGCAAAGTGGGCATGCCTGTTGCTGAAAACCCTCCTGGCAACAGGTGGTTAAATGCTGCAAGCTGATTGGCACCAGCTTGTTTGCGCCATCTTGCTCGTCGATTGCTAAACCATACCTGCAAGTCAGAACGATATATAACACTATAAAACACTTTTTTACATTAAATAAATTATTTACATCCTCTTGCCACGCAAACAATATGTTATTCTATAATTTTTGATCAGTAGATTTAAAAAAAAAAACTATGCAATATCGATTTGACACAAATCTTAAAATCTCATTGAATTTGAAACATTTAAAAGGAGGTGGTACGCATAACCTGTGTTTGTGGTGAGGGCAAAAACCCTGCCCCTGTGTATGCAAAGGAATGAATGACATCGCTATTCTTCAAGACTTTAATACACTGGCAGCACAGTTAATCTACTGTTGTTTTTCAAATAGGCTCAGCTTTTGTGAGTGGTAGTGAAAGAGAGGGACAATGGCCCCTCAATGAATCAGGACACAAAAAGAGGGTGTCCCTTTTAAACGGCTCCTCTAGAATGACGCTTTCAGCCAGGACATTGATCAAGGGGCTTGAGCAGACATACTGTATGTGCAAATACGCTTTATCTCTTCTTGTCATTCCGTTTGGCACCTTTTACATTTTTGCTTTGCATCCAAAATAAGACAAAAATGTGCATTCTTTGCATTTCTAAAAAAAAATTAAAAATGGAGAAATAATATTTAATAACTAAAGAAAACACATCATATGTTGTATGCAAAGAATCAATACAATTTTATTTTATTTACCATCAGTCAAAAGAAATTTGTTTAGGTTTAATAAATAAAATACACCGAATATATTAGATAATATATGTGATTGTGTTTTACAATGTAAAAGCCTAAAGCCTGAAACTAAAATCTAGTCATTAATTAATATTATTAAAAGAAAAATAATTAGTGGTTTTAATTTAAGAGTCAGAAATATGAACTTTATGACACAGTTTTACAATAAATCAATACTGACTGTACTAACTTAAAATTATTTCCAATAAGTCCCTTATGGTTTAATCCCAAATGAGCTAATATTTCCTTGTGGTTTATATTGAGTCCTGGGTTAAAATCCATTACACAAAAATACAGTAGTAAGCAGTAATTAGACCTCAAACAATGGTACGTTTTTAGGGCAATTTTATTATGTTATCTCCTCTGTTTACAAAGTAGGATATATTAAGATTACTAAAGATATCATAAATGTATCGTTTATTTTGTGTATATAAATGATTTTTTAATGCAAATGCTAAGCATTCTGTCTCAGAACACATATATCTGCTGCATTGTTTAAAACCCAAATCCTCATCTTCTTATTTGAATACATGAGGTAAGATAGAAGCAGAAACTCAAGTATCATTTTAGGTTTCACAGAATAATTCAAGTCATTTCTCTAAGTACGAAAGTAAGATTTAAAGAAGTATCCTTTCAGATGATGACAGTGCTGAACATGGCTGAAGGACCTGTTCCCTCACAGTATTGAGAGGCTGGAGGTGGAAAAATTCAATATACACTCAATCACTTGGCTGAGTAAGGTAGAGTGAAGGGAAAGACAAAAAGAAAATCAAATGGCGGACAAATGTGATTGTACTGTGCATTTCAGCTCAAGAGAAAACGGTTGAAGCCAGCTGGGGTACGCTAAGTCTGGGATAAGACCCTCCACTTTCCTATATCAATCAATTCTCCTTTCACTCTCATTCTGCAGCAGTAGCAAGGCTATATATCTTCCTAGGATTAACAGTTCTGTTACACGGGTGGGGGGGACAGACAGTTGGCACTGTGGAGTAAAACCTGGCTAACCTGATTGAATTTCACAGCGAAAAGTACAACATAGCAGTGCCTGAGAGGCGTAAAAAGGCCCACATCAATCTCTCTGTGTGTAGAAGGCCAAAATGCTGCTGGCCAGGTCAGTGTCGGGTGGATGTGTGGGGTAGACGGAGACAACCATACAAGGCCTAAGGTCAAAAAGTGATAACATTTAACAAAAACAGGCACCTATCCTGGAGTTCCTTCTATAACCCCTGCTTTTACTACACCAATATGTGACAGATGGATTAAATAATTTTAAAGTGTGTGCAAACACACACACTCAGTCATGCTTCACCATTTATGTAAGGTTAGGATGTTCCCATTTTGCATGTCTTGTTAGAATTAAACTCAGGATTATTGAATCCAGATTTTTCTGGGATCGATTATGGCTCATGCGAAATAATTCACCAACTTTGAAACTACCACTTGTGACCTAGAAGCCTTATATCCAGACTGGATCAAAGACTATCAGCACAGAGAAGGGAAAACCAAAAGCCCTGTGTCTCTCACAATAAGGGAGCTGGAAGCAGAAAAAAATATCTAAACCAATTCCTTTTATTTTATTAAACACATTTTCTTATGTACTAGGACATTAAACACATTTGGTCATGATAAATCTGATATCAATAAAGATGAAGACAGGTAGATATGCTACTGCAGATGAATCCGCAGGGTTAAGCAGATATGAATCAGCTAATGGACACTGGCTGATGGTCAGACAGAATAGCCATAGACCCAAAACTGAAGATTAAATCACTGTCAAAACACTACCTGCTCACTGTATCACTATATCATTCTTCTGCTGCGTTTTTCTGGACAACACTTACAGACACTCCCCCCAACCCTCTCGCTAGCTATCTCCCTCCCTCTCTCTCTCTCTCTCTCTCTTTCTCTCTCTCTCTGACATATGGATACTGTGTCAAAGCAGCTGTTCACAAGTGGGTTGACATCCAGGCTGCAGGGTCTGCCAAAAGCCAAGAGGGTCAGACACCTTCCCCAACACAAAATAAATGATCCCAGCTCCCCACCATCCAACTAAGAACCTGCTCCAGCCAAAGAGACAGTTCACTCATACTTTTAAGTGCATTTTCTAGTATTCATATTGACTGCTATTGTGGTTAGCTATTCTGATTGAATCATTTAAACACATATGCTTAAGCTTATGTTTGCATTTGTATTTGCAAAAAACTAAATTTGAATATTAAGAATATTTTGTGAACACTACCAAATGGTCACATTTCTTAACACAGAATTGTTTACGTTATTGCATAAAAAGTAGCCTAAATGTCTTAAAAAGAAATTAGCAACACATTCACTACAGCTAACTTCGGTAACACTTTACATAAATCCGGTATTCACAATGCATTCATAACATTTATAAAACTTAATAACATTAAGTACTAAAATTAAAGTAATCTTTTTCATAGCGATAGTAAAAGACAATCCTTTTACTTAATGCCTGTAAAGAGAGCTTATAAGCTTTCATAAACAGTTATAAGCACTTGTGTCATTTCCAGGGTAAGAGATATTTTAACATTATGATACTGGTCACTACAATAAGTTAATGAACAATTAAAAAATACATTTTATAATGCATTATGTCACACTGTGTTATAAACCGTATGGTACATTCTTTATAACACTTTATGAGTGTGGTTATAAGTATCGAGATATATAACGCATTATGAATGATTTATGAAGCTTAATGTATTTGTTAATAAAGCATTATGAATACCGTGTTTATGTAAAGTGAGACAAGTTTAATTATGTTCAAGTGATGTTTAGGAAGAAACCTAGGGAGGACTAAGACTCAGTGGGGACTCCTCCTCCTTGAGCGGCCGGACAGCATTAACAGTGTAAGACTGCCAAATTGTTTAGAGTTCGGGTATCTGTATTTTACAATAGTAAACATTGTGAAAACTATACAAGTCCACCCTCAGTCCATCAACCAGGACTGCAATGCTATTAGTCCAGTAGAAGTCCAGGTTCCATCGTTGTATCCACAGTGCTCCGGCAGTGCCATAGAAAAGGAGATGGAGCCCCCTCAAACTTAACCTAACCCTAACTTCCACATGAAACACTTGAGTTTTCCTGTCCCTGTGTTCATCTTTCTGCATACATAACTTCTTGTCCTTGTACACACCCTAAATGCTGTCTAGAATTTGATCATTGTATCAGATCTTCATAGAGATTGGATACATTTCCTACCCAGCACAAAAAAAACACAATGCCAGATTTAGTACAGCAAAAAGATTTTTTGTAACTGGATACATGCAATAATACAACAGTAATTTGGTTGTCACGCCCTTCCATTACCACCCACAACAGGGAGGTCATTAGGTCTATGTAATGTGAACAAAAACATTGTTATGACATGGATAGAATGTCATTTCCTTATTGGCATACCTCACATAGTTCTCACACTTTGATATGTTAATAGATTGTTATCAGTAGCTGTGTGATCAGGAAATATTCAATGAATGCCTTATTAATGCAATTGTAAGACTTATATAGACAGTGTGCCAACATCCATGTGATTTCAGTGCCAACTGCAGGAATTAGTATTGTTTTGATTTTTTTATGCCAATTTGTTTTTGGTTGCTTTATGGAATATCATGTTATTTTCTAGACACAAATAATTTAAAGGTTTTACCAAGAAGGATAGATTCCTCAAGTATGAAACAGCACAAAATACAGCTTTCTTCTTAATATGTAGTGTATATACGTCTGTACCCATCATTTTAGCTATATCAGTAACTGAAAAAAACTGATTTGCTTGGATGGTGTTTGTAAAAAGGGGAAAAAACATCTTGGTTAGACTTAGTATGTCCAGTGTTGGATCTAAACTAATCCGTTAGTTTACTCTCATTGTAGATCCTGTCTGTACTAATTATATGTAGCTCTGCGTTATGGCTGCAAAATGACATATCATGAAATCCAAACATCTGTCTGTTACCTTTTGCTAAATACTGTACTACGGTTGGGTTGGTAGCTGTCATGTCCATCCAGAGGAGAATGTTTCAGGCACTGGAAAGATACACCCAGTAGAGGGTGCGAATATATTGCTGGGCACACACACACACACACACACACACACACACACACACACTCAGTCACTCACGCACACATACAGTATAGGATTCAAGGCACATATATAGGGCATATTTTGAAAACCAAAGAAACCCAAAGGAAACCCACATGAACACGTGGAAAACATGGACACCCAGATTGGGATTTGAACCTGGGAGACAAATGTGCAAACCACTAAGCCATTGTGCTATATATGTCATGAAATATTACATCCAATTAACTAAAATCTATATACAACTTGTACTACAAGTCTCCGAAAGCTACCAGCTATTGGTTATGACAAGCTAACCAAGGAATATATGAATGATTTAAGAATAATTTCCAACTAAGTGAACAATATTTGTGTAAATCATTTTAATGACAAAGTTTAGTTACTTTCATGACTTTACGCAATTCATCTTGAAAGTAATCATAATAGTATCAGCATTTGACTTTGCACAGAAACCAATTTTTCTTTTTGACACTGTGCTATTTTTTAATAATCTGTATATCAGTGGTGATTTATCGTAGGTGTGTCGCATGACAAATGGTTTCACTGCTTAAAGTGGTAATGTGACTTTTGGGGTTCACGAAAACATTTTGGGGAACTGAGTTATTACAAGCAAATCTTGCATAATTGTTATGGGAGTGGTAGCTCAGTGGATAAGGGGGTTGGGCAATCTGAAGATTAAGGATTCAATCCCAGGTCCACTGAAATTACCAGTGTGGGTGCTTGAGCAAGGCCTTTAACCCTCATTGCTTCAGGGTCCTGTATCAACCGTGTTCTGATCTCAGCCATCAAGTTGGGATATTTGGAAGTCGCTTTGGGTAAAAGGGTCTGCTAAATGACCAAATGTAAATGTTTTGTAAATGCAGAGCTACTCCAAAATTCCTGTTGAGACAGGCACATTGGTTTAAAGTTCTAAAGTATGTGTGACACTCGTTGTGATATAAGCCATGCTTTCTTACATTTACATTTAGTTATTTAGCAGACGCTTTTATCCAAAGCGACTTACAAGGATCCCATCTTGTTTGGGGTCAGAACACTGGGCTGATACAGAACCCTGGAGCAATGAGAGTTAAGGATCTTGCTCAAGGACCCACATTTGTAACTTCAGTAGACCTGGGATTTGAACCCCCAACCTTCTGATTGATAGTCCAATGCCCTAACCACTGAGCTACCACCTTCTTATACGAATAAATATTTCAAAACTTACAAAGACTGACCAGAGCAAAAGAACAACATGGTCTGAGCTGTTTATGTACCAGAAAAGAGAAACACCACAGCTGAGGTAAGTGGCCATGTTTTATTCTTTAGTTTTTTTTTTCACCAGCTCTGATTGATTAATGTTGCTGGTGTGGAATGGCTTCCCTAGAGAGCTTGTTGGATCCTCTATGACACGCAGCAAATTTTACAAGGGGCTGCGGTGGGCTTGAAAGTGGTGGGAAGAAACAATCCCAGCCAAGAGATGGAGTGAGAAATCCATCAGGAATGCACTCCTGCTTGTTTCATCCTCCTCCACCACAGCTGTTACTATAACTCTACTATAGTTTCCTTTTCAATGTTTTAGCTATCTGTACAGCCAATAAGGGGGTGTTTGTAAAACTGTTGAGAGTTAAGTACAAGAAAAAATATTCTCTTGTTTTGTTTTAAGGGATACAACTTACAGCTTTACTACAACTGGAAAGGCCCAAGATAGAATGTAGTTAGTAGTTAATTTATGCAAAACACAGACTTTTGCCGTGAATGTATATCATCTTTTTTACGGTTGCATAACTGCATTTAATGGAGAAGGATTTTGTCATACAACACTTTCTTGCTCTACACTTTTTAAAAGTGTAGAGCTCATGTTCAACAAATGGTGACCTGGGATAATCTGTGCTGGCATTTTACCTTTTTTTTCTGGTATCCCCAGTTTCACATTCATAACACTGCCAGAGCACCATGGCAACTAAAATTACTGGACAGAACCTGGATTTCAGTTAGACTACTGGAATTGCAGTCCTACCACTATGGCCGCTCTTAAGTGATGTACGTTTTTAAATTTTAAAAAATGGACACCTGATTCCTGCACAATCTTTACTTTGGGGTCCTGTACTGTTGATGCTGCCCAGCCACTCAAGGAGGATGTGTCCCCCACTGAGCCTTGGTCTTCCCAAAGTTTCTTCCTTAACAACCACATCAGGAAGGTTTTTTCTTTTTTTTTGCCCCTGTTGCTTCGGATAGCTCTTTAGGGGTTCAAGCTTAGAACCCTGTAAAGCTGAAGCATTATATGAATATATAAACTTGAACCTTAACTTAAACTGCCAAAACTACAAAGTATTTTTCCCTTTTTGGTATATAAATATCATTATATGCCATATATATTTCTTGACTGTGACAGCAGCTATACTTTGCAATTTAACCATCAGTCCACAGCAGGACAGAAATACTGAAAAACAATTATGCACACACTCAAACCGAAAGGAATGCAGTTTACCTCGCAATATGTTTTTTTGATTGTGAGTGTAAAGTAGAACTTTAAACCAGAACGTAAACCAGTGCATGCGTGAGGAGAACATACAAAATCCACCTTCCCCGAGAATTAAACAAGACTTTTTATAAAGCAACAGCACAAATCACTGCACTTCTGTGCCACCTCAATTTTGTATCCATGTTTAACAAGATAAAAAAAAGCGTACCTGTACACGAGCTTCGGTAAGTTTGGTCCTTTGGGCCAATTCTTCTCGTGTGTAGATGTCAGGATAGTGTGTTCTTTCAAAGGCCTTCTCAAGTTCCTCCAGTTGCTCAGCTGTAAAGGTGGTGCGACTGCGCCTCTGCTTCCTCTTTAGTGGAAGATCTGGTTCTGAGTCCACATCTGAGCCATCATCCACACGCCCTGTTATGGGCATGGAAAACAGGTTTCCATTCTTTCTTTGTTTCTTTACTGTCATTTTTATACAAACATTTATTAATATCTGATTTTCCAACATGACTGGTTTGATAGAAAGCGTTTTTTCAAAAATGCACATTTTAAAGTGTTTTACTAAATGTAATTCTTCACAAATACCAATTACAACTAACCCTAATTGATGATGCACTAAGGGAGTGTGCCAATATACAATGTACCAGAAATGCCTAGAAAAACTGTTATTGTACATAATTATAACAAATTATTGTGTTGGTGTCAGTATAACATTATAAGCTGACTGCTTTAACTGTAGATTTTTTATTATTGTAAAATACAGATGACATTTTGGTTAATTTATTGTATATTTGTCTTACATTGGCAGGAAAGTTAAACCAAAGTATTAATTCTCATCTCATCTCATCATCTTGACTAATTCCTATACTAGCGCCCAGGGTTCCTTATGCCCATCCATAATGTTTCAAGGCAGATACACCCCGGACATCTGCCCATGTGCCCAATCCATGTTAGGCACACAATCACTTACACACACACACATTATAAATGGGTAATTTAGAGCATCTGATTCAGCTTGAATTAACTTGTTTTTGGATTGTGGGAGGAAACTGAAGAACGATGAGAAAACCCACACAAATGGGGTAGAAAATGTCACCCAGATCGGGATTCAAATCTGGAATCCCAACGCTGAGAGGTGAGTGTACTAACCACTAAGCCACCGTGCTACCGCAAAGTATTAATTAAAGAGCAAAATGTGCAAGAAACTTGCAATAAAATCACTAGCACCAACCAAATCCAAAAGATCTTTCTACTTCTTACAGTCAACAATTGCACTGTCTAAAAACAGCTCACTAGCAGCACCCTTGTAGACAGAGAAAATATAAAGATATTTGTGTCTATTATGTGGTGACATCTAAGGCCTTTAACCATCCCACATAAATAAAATAATATATATGAGCTTTTCAAAACCATTGCTGCCTTGAATTTATTCCTTATTTATTTCTAGTTTGGGCAGCAATGGGTTGATCCTCTGAAAATCCCCCTGGCAGCATTGAAGGCCCGGTGTTGCAGATGCAGGCCTTAATCCAGGCCATGACTTCCCCACAAATTTAAGCCATTCCACATTAGGAACGCTAGCTCCTTATTGGCCAGTGCTGCCGGGGGCTTTCTAGGCCGCTTCCTCTGAGAGGGGAACTGATTATAAGGGAAAAGACAGGCCAAGAGCTGCTAGATAGCAAATGAACCTGCCTCAGTAAATGATAACGTGATACCCTTTTTATAGGAGTCATCACTCTTCTTTCCCTTTTAGTTCACCTTCTTTTAATTCTCTGTGTTTATCTGTTTATATCTTAACCCGAAATTCGTCATTTAACAATTGTTACTTTTATTTTATTAGCATTCTTTGTAAATCCATTTAAAATGGCCATTTAGTTAGAGCTTAGAGATATGGTTTGTTTGTCTGTCCTCAGTTTTCTCTGGTTGGGCAATATACAGATTCTGCTTTTAATGTTTATGCAAATAAAAATATGTTTCATCCTGTCTGTCAGTTCAAAAGAGACTGAGAGAGATTTGTTAAGGATTTTAGGGCTCATAACGACAGCCTTAAATCATGTGCTCTAAATGGGACAGCAGTGAAGGTTAAGTACGAGAACATTAAAGAAAAGACAGACATCACAGTGGCTTAGAGAAAAGATAGTGAAAGCTGGATGATCACAGTCGTAAAATACTAACTTAGAAAGTGAACTGTAAATCTGAACATGTTAATTGGTTTTGTGTGTTCAAGGATTTGAGAAATCAGGCCAAATAGACAAAATGATTTGTACATTTCTACTATTTTCCGTTTTTGTAAAATCCCCCCAATAAAATGGGTTTTAATGGAACATAAAAATCTCATCAGTGACACTGCATACACATCTGAGGTCAATATTTTCCATAATTTAAGTGAATTGTTTATTCCTAGATCACATTTGTAATCATTCCAAGATAATCAAACTCATCTGTGCTTTTCTCCGGTGAACCATGTAGAAACAGGTCATTAGGAAGCTTGCTTTCTAAAAGAGCAAATACAATAAGGCTAAATAAGAGCACAGCTTTCAACTCCGACTTCAGGCCAGCGCTGCAGTTTAATTAAACAAGGAATTATGGGATTACACAGAGATTCTCATTAAAGGCCACTTGAGGAGTCTTCTGGTGGCTGTCTTTTTGTCTCCCAGGGCTCACACTCCACAGTTCTCAACGGATTACATGTGGCCGTAGGACATGAGGTTGCATTAATTAAATCAATTCCACTGCCTTTTCTTTTTACTCTTTCTTTTACCCTCAAGTGCCCCTTCTCTAAAATGCTAAGGTAAAAATATACTCATATACAAACACAGGACCCCATGCATGTGCCAAATATCCCTTTGTTGATTTTAGAAGAGATTGCAACAAAGTGCTTTGCCTTTAACACACCATGACAACACTTGAGGCCAGTGCAGAGGTCTGTAGATCACTCTCCAAAGGCACCTCCAAACCCTGTGGGTTGGCTGCAGCTTTCATTTCAAAGACAGCATGGAATTTATGTATAGTTTTCAACATGCTGTTGGATTTAAAATGAGGGAAAAAATCCAAAAATATCTATCCTTGCATTGCATCACCATCATACATGGTTCATCACGGTCAATTCGGTGCAGTTTAAACTCGTCCTCCTAGGTTTTGTGAATGCTGCACCTCAATGGGTCTGTTCCTTTCTCAGAAAGTGAATAGATACTAATTGTATAAGCAAATCTAGAAGATGTCTTTTGCCAGACCTCTATCTCTCCTGGTCAAAAATGACAGTTATATTAAGCTGATGTATTACAGAACAAGAGCATCACCCAACTTGTTCTGCTGTACCACAAAATGAAATGAGAATAAGTTTCACAATTGTGGCTGATAAAGGCAAAGGTCAGTTTCTATCTAGCCATCTCTCACTCTCACTCTGTATAATAAGGGCAGGATTATGATAATGAAACAGACACTAAGGCATCCTGAACCTCTTTGTGGCAATCCTGCAATTGGCATGCTAGGTCCCATCACATGATTGCTTCTCAGATATGATGAATGTGCTACAGCATAAATGATATGAGGTTAAGCATATGCTGTTTCTGAAAGCCAGACACCCAGGCCGGGTACGAGGTACATGTGATTATATATTTATTATGAAATTCAATTGTGAGTGCTTCTTAAAGCATTCATCTGCTTCCATAATAATGAGACACGACCTGATAATAACAAAGCGACAAATGTAATTCTATTTAAGAGTTCAAATAACATTGATAAAATTCTCAAGTGTTTATCATGAAATGAGAGCATAATTAAGAATTACTGCTCAGGCTTTAATCACTGAACATCCTCCAGGGATCAGCGCTTTGCCACGTGTTTATAGTGCAAATTAATGAATGAGGCAATTAATAAAATTTACGAAATTAAAAATGAAGTCAACATATGTTCAACAACAAACAAAAAAAATAGACTTTGAAAAGGCAAAATAGACTCATCATACCTGAGCATGTGTCTAAAGTTTTTACCTTTATATTCATGCCATAACTTTATGTTATATACTGTATACTGTATGTGTCATTAAGTGGTTGTCAGCTTTAGGGTTCATGGCCTGTTAAAAGTCTCTAAGTCCAAGATGGTGAGTAACTGCTCTGTGTATCATGACCACCCAACATAAGCTCCTATCTTCCATCTTCCACATCAGCCACCAACACCAGTGAAACAGCAGATGGGATATTCATCATCACGGCCACATTCAGCCCTCTTTTACATTTTCTTTCTCACTCTCGTTTAGCCATTCCTCTAAAGCTCTTTGGCCAGCTAAAAGGCCTGAGGAAATGTGGCATGCCACAGCTGCACATTCCTGAAAGGGCAATGCTCTTAGCACGTTGGAAAACATTTATACATTTGTCTTCATCAGCCCTGGCAGTCTAAACAACATCATAATTTGTGTTGCATATAAGCCAAACCTCTCTGTTGGTGCTGATTAACAAATTAGAGTAAACCGTTGATGCCGGTCAATAATACTGCAATAATGACAAGAAGAGCAAGGAGTCTCTGTCATCAGGTTGTAGACATTTACAAAGTAAGTTCTTCTTTAGAACACTTCATGTTTTTGGAGAGGTCCTTTTAACGAAATAATTTGTAACAACAGAGACCACTTTCAATGAGATCACTTTGGAAACAGCTACTTTCATAAGCGCTTTATTTACAAAATGTTTTTTAAAAAAATAAATAACTACACACTATGCCAATTTAGTTTTTGTTGACATTTTACATATTGTTTTTAACAGTGAACACAACTGTAAGTAATTTCTAATAGGATGTAAGATCCACGGTTAGTTAGAGTGGAGGGGATGATGCAGACGCTTGGCATGTTATCTCAAAAGTGATTTGCACACAGATACAGTGAAGGGGAAAACTTGAAGACTGAATCAAAAAAAGTTAATTAAACAAAGGCACGATGGCTTAGTGGTTAGCACATTGGCCTTTCAGCGCTGGGGATTCCCAGTTTGTAACCCAATCTCGGTGGAGTTTCCATGTTTTTCCCATGTCTGTGAGGGTTTCCTCCGGGTTCTCCAGTTTCCTCCCACATTCCAAAAACATGGATTTAATGTAAACTGAATGGCCGTATAGAGTGTGTAAGTGAGTGTGTGCCCAGTGATGGATTGGCGCCCGGTTCTGGGTGTATCAGCCCGGCACCTGAAACATTCTCCCCTGGATGGACAAGGGGAACCCACCGTGACCATAGTACAGGATTAAGCAGAAGATTACGAATGAATGAATAAATCTTGCCATACAAGCAAATCAGTGAGTGACTTCAATGAAACATGCTTGACACACGGGCGTAGAGCAGGGAAGAAAGCTTGTATGCTATTGTGCTTAGTACATTACTTTCACAATGTTTTTCATAAATTATGTTTTGCAATATGGCTACTATATGGCAGTTTCTGATTGTTAGAGAAACCAGAATCATGTAACTTACTTTAAAAAATGGACATCACGTAGAGGAAGAGCAGTTTATAAAAAAAAAATTCTTTTAATACGCGCATTTATGAATAAAACCTTGTTTTTTATATAATAAGGCACTCAATGTTGTGCATTATTGTGAATAAATCATGGCTTTCATGCTGTTATTTATTTACAATAATGCACACCCTTTTATGCCTAATTTTTAAAAAATGATGTTTTCCTTTTCTAATTTAATTTTGAAACAGGATTTCATAATGATGTGTAGAAGAAACAGATATAGGGTCCATTGAATGTTCTGTGGAGTTTACGAAACTAGAGGTTTTTATATAATATGCCCTCTGTAATCCAACAACAAAGTCTTTAGGGTCTCTTTTTTTGTTCACAGTTTGTAAGCAGTGTCATCATTATAGGTCAGCAAGAAAGAACGGGGAAAGACTACATGAACTGCTTTTATAATCTCTTATCTTTGACATGCATCTGCTTCAGAACAGTCTCTTTGGTTTAAGGGTTGGAATTAAGCCAATCTCACAATCCAAGTGTCTGTTCAAAAATATCTGAGATATTACAACCCTGAAGGACCGAAACAGCAATGAAGAAGCAGAGAGGCTGCAGAATATTTGATTATCATGACGTGCACAATTAAAAAAAATAACATATTTTAAAAGCTGAAATACAATATATAACTAATATCCCATGTAGTCTACTTCAAAAAAAAAAGACAAAACAACAATGAAAGTAAAGTATTAGCGGCGCCTCATTTTACACACTTTTATTCAGCTTACGTTGTCTGTTTGTCTGTTTGGTACAAATTTTTGTAATCGATTTTTCGACCACTTCCCGATGTTCAATTAAGCTGAAGTTTTGTATACAGGCTCACTCTCGATGACAATACATGAATCAATTAACAGATTTACCAACTAATTAATTGATTAGTGTCAATTAATTGATCAAGACAAATTTTTGTAATTTCGAGCGGCAGTGGCGGATTGGTTAGAGCGTTG
>JAOUQT010000016.1:5833825-5853251 GCA_025769995.1 Xyliphius kryptos | reverse complement strand
CTAAATTGCCCTTTATCGTGTGTGTGTGTGTGTGTGTGTGTGTGTGTGTGTGAGAGAGTGAGAGTGAGTGAGTGAGTGAGTGAGTGAGTGATGTATCATTGCAGATGAGCATTCACATCTAGGTTGCTATGGCTTTAGAACAACATGCCAGAACCTTTTCGCATCTTGTCTTGATATTTCATGCTGTTTTTTCCTTGCGTGCTTTGAATTTGACTGATGTAACAATTTAATCGTCCTATATTTTTATTCAGATACACACGAACTGTTGATACTAAGCTAAATTATTCTAGTTCTTGATATTTGGGGAATAATAAGGCCTTATTTTGGACATTTCCATATCCCATCCTTATTAGGTCAAAAAGGGCTGAAGTTATTTTTGGTTATTCTTCTCCACTGCTCCTGCATGAGAATTCACACCTTTGCTTATTATTGAGATTCAAACAGAAATCTTTAAAAGAATTTTCTCATACACTAGTCCCGACATTTAATGGCATTTAACTTGACAAATTCTTTAATATTTAATATATTTAAATTAGCATTTCATTTTATCACTGAAAGTGGTTTATATTATATCTGATGCAATTTGCTCAGACTGGCACAAACAATCAGTTTTTATGAGGAGAGAAAGAATCTTATTTTTCCTCCTATCCAGCTTTAGAGCCCTAATTTCCTTATGCCTGAAGCATACTCAGATCACATAATTGGTCATAAGTTTATTGTAATTATATGATCATAAACCAATTTGTGACAAATATGACCTTTACCTTAAAAAATAAAAAAAAATCCCTGATTTGTATTGGTGTAAGTCAGGAATTCCAGTGGGGTCTGAAGATTTTTAGTATAATACACCTTCTCATTCAATGTGTTTTCTGTGTTTTCACAACTATGTACATTTTAGATTCTCACTGAAGGCATCAAAACTATGAATAAACACATGTGGAGTAATGTACTTAAGAAAAAGTGAAATGACTGAAAACCTGTTTTATATTCTTGGTTCTTTAAAATAGCCACCCTTTGCTCTGGTTACTGCTTTGTACAATCTTGTCAATCTCAGGATGCGGTAGTAGCCATGCAGGTTCAGTTTGCCTTCAATTTTCAATAAATCCCTAACAGTGTCACCAGTTTCCACTGGTCTAATGTCCAGTCCTTGTGGTTTTTTTGGCCCAAACGAATCTCTTCTGCTTGTTGACTCTCCTTAGCCGTGGTTTTACTAGCAGCTATTTGAACATGAAGGCCTGATTTGCGCAGTCTTTTCTTAACAGTTGTTCTAGAGATGGGTCTGCTGCTAGAACTCTGTGTGGGATTCAACTGGTCTGTGCGCTGAGCTGCTGTTAACTTGCGATTACTGAGGCGGGTGACTCAGATGAACTTTGTCTTCCAGTGTGTGCCAGTTTTGCTGAAGTGCTTGATGGTTTTTGTGTCTCCACTTAGACACATCTAAAGTTTTGGCAATTTTCCAGAGTGACTGACCTTCATTTTGACTACTCATTTTTCTTTATTTACCTGATTCTTACTGGGTTCTTGCCATAATATGAATTTTAACAGCCCTATTGTGCAATAGAGCTGTCGGCTGTCTAGTAACCTGATTTTTGCACAACACAACTGATGGTCCCAACTTCATTGATGAAGCAAGGACTTCCACTAATTGACCCTTATAGGCACACCTGAAAACCATTTCAGTTGGCTAGCTCTTGAAGCTCATTGCGAGAATGCCAAAAGTGTGCAAAGCAGTAATCAGAGCAAAGGGAGGCTATTTTGAAGAAACTAGAATATAAAACATGTTTTCATTTATTTTACCTTTGATTTGTTAAGTACATAACTCTACATGTTTATTCATAGTTTTGAGGCTTTCAGTCAGAATCTACAATGTAAATATTCGTGAAAATACAGGAAACGCATTGAATGAATTTTATTTATTTATTTTTTTTGTGACTTCTTGTAGGGACATTATGATTTGGTTAAGTTAATAAAATATAAACAGGCCCCGCCAAATAGTAACATTCTAATATTTAATTTGATTGCCTTTAGCTCTAGCTGGCCTTTCATACAAGATGTTCTCTAATTGCAAACACGATTTACTGGCTGCTTTCTTGTTTTAATTTCCCAAGGACGATTAAATTGTTAAGCATACAAGCCTATCATGAATATATGCTCAGTTGCTTGTTTATTGGAAGCACATGCATTTTGACAACACAGATTACCTGTTTAAGTACCTGATTGATAAGCTTTGCACTTTGTAGGAATACAAGTATCACTGACTGTTTCTACATCATGACAACAATGATTGTATAATAACACACATCTGCAAACAAACAGGTTGGATCTAGTTACAGCTGCCTAAACATTTATTTTTGTGATTGATTTCTGTAATATAATTACAAATTGTACATAAGCAGTGCTTCTGTGGTCACAGTAATGTCACACCACTCAAATATTATATGCACAAGTGATTTATGGTGCTTGAAATTTTTTACGTTAATAGTGAACGCACATACAATGGATGTGTTACAGTCAGTAATTGTATACCTACAAATTGTACTTGTGTGGTAATTTTACATGTAATAAACTGGCATCTGAGTTTATTTGGTGCAGTGTTTTGATGCAAGTATTTAGTAGTTTGCTGTTGGTTTAAATTTTGTGACTTTTGAAGAACTTTGTTTTAATGCATCAGCATGTCGTTTACAAATTTGTTCTTTTTAGGTTGGTGGTCAGTTCCCTAGAAGCTCTCGAAAGCTGCTATGCGATTGGTTCCCCAAGTGAAAAGGTCAGAACCTGCTTGATTTGACTCCAAGTGCTGGTTTATAAAACAATTAATAACTAAATACATTTTCTTTGTACAATGCGTTTCTCAATCAGGAGAAAAGCAAAGGCCCAGCTCTGGAGTTGGCCACACTTTTGCTTTCAATGCCAACTCCTGCTGGAGTCCAACAGCAGACCAAAGGTCTTCTGGCCAGTCTGCACACCAGCCGCACGGCCTACCATAACCATAAGGTGAGAACTGAAATGTCAGTTTTAGGGAATCTGAATGTTACCCTGTGAGTGGGGAGCGTAATAAACTGCGGTGTTGTCTCTGTGTAGGACCAGTCCCTGCTCAGCAATGCAGTGCAGTGCTTGAATAGCTCCAGTAAAGAAGGCAAGGATCTGGACCCGGAAGTGTTCCAACGTCTGGTGATCACAGCTCGCTCCATAGCCATCATGAGACCCAACAACCTGGTGCATTTCACAGAATCAAAGATACCTCATCTGGAAATTGGTATGTGAAACTTAAACTGATCTGTGATCGTTTTAATTTTGTCATTCTTAAATTAATGTTCTGCACAATCTTCTGCACAATCACAGTCTTGGTTCCTAGTGGCATGGTTTCACTCACGGTGACTGAAAATGACATTTATTATAGATGACCTGTTAGTTATTACCAATCAAGTATGGCTCAGATTGCTGGTCCTGGATTTAAAGACACCTGTATGTCTCAATTCTCTTGTAAATAAGTAAAGAAATACTTTTTTTTAACTGGTTTTTTCTTTATATTCAGTTTTTCCTTCTATGTTATGGGTAAGAAGGATTTCTCGTACCCATCCAGGGGAGAATGTTTTGTGCGTTGGGGAGATAGTCAGTACAGGCCATGTTTGAACTGATTAAAGAAATCAGCTCACAACTTTTCATTGTTTTATAAGAACAATTTTGTGTGCATTGATTTTATTCATTAAATACCATTTAAAGACAAAGTTGATGGCACAATCAAATAAAAAAATCAAAGGCCCTGGATGATTCTCAATGTAAATATAGAGATGCTTTTGACACAACAGGGATCTGTGGGATTCACGACATCAAACATTTTTTATTACTAGTGTCGCAACTTGTTAAAAGCCTGTAATCTCAAAAAGTTTTCTTTAGATAAATAAAATTATAGAAAAATTAAAAAAATAAAAAAGTATGGATACACACTGACAAAATTGAAGTGTTGTTTTTTAAATGGGAAGGGGGTCATGTGATACATCAAACACATAGAGAATTGCACAAGAAAAACAAGTGTGCTCATTTTTAATGCAGCATTATTCATTATTGAGTTATTGACACATTTGTGACATGGAGTAACAACAGAAACCCACTAAATGATGTGCTTAAAGTGCCGCCCATTGTGTTGAATTGTCAACATGATTCTCTTCTCCCACTCTTGACACACCAAGAGCAATATCGCAGAAGAAATGCTGAAGATCCAGGATGTGGGGCACCTGAAACAACGGATACAGGAAGAATGTGGTAGCATTTCTTTTGCAGTATTGCTCTCGTGACATACTTATGGCCCAACCTGTATAAATAAACTTGAAATTGTTGTGCCAGTCCCAAGTCTGGGTAAAAATGGGGTTCAAGTCAGAAATTACAACCAGTGTAAAACTGCGATGCAGATCATCTCGGCTATAGTGACCGCTTACAGGAACAAGCCATAAAAAGAATCAACAACCATTTTTGTGTGGTGTTTTGTATTTGTGTGGCAATAATCTTCCAACCATTGTAGCTGTTCTCAACCAAGTGACCACTGGCAGGGGTGATACCATGATCAAGAAGGTGGTTCACCCAAAAGGAGGCTTGGCCATTGCACTTTGGTTCAGTTGACCTTTGCAAATTCCCCAAATGTGAGAATCTCGACTGCAAAACTGATAGTGGGGGAAGGCGTTTGCGCTCTCCTCTGATTTGGGGAAGTCGTAGGCTTGTGGTTAAGGAACCAGTCTTGCAACCTGAAAGTCGCTGGTTTGATTCCCAGTCCCACCAAGTACTATGGCTGAAGTGCCCTTAAGCAAGGCACCTAACCCCAATTACTCCCTGGGCGCCGTATAAAAGGCTGCCCACCAATCCGGGCACCTGTGCTCACTTCACCTGTGTGTAATTGTGTGCGTTTCACTGCACGGATGGGTTATATGTGGAGGACACATTCCTGTGTGTTAGCACAGTAGGCAAAATGGATCACTATCATCTGCATTCAAGTGCTACTTTTTTCTATCATTAAATATTTCACCTCTATTATGTCCTAATCCGTAGACCACGCGATTAACGGGACCAAATCAATAATGTGATGTGTGCATTCACTTTAACTCCTTAACGAAGTCTTTTTGTTGTTCACGATGCATTTTATTTCATAGTATTTGTGTATTTTTCATTTTAGATCTGAGTGAGGATGGACTGAAGCAAGCTGACTCTGAAGGCTGCAATTTTATTATGCAACTAGTCAACAATTTTTGGAAGCTGCATGCTCTCAAACCCAAAAATGCCTTCCTCGCTCCAGCCTGTTTGCCTGGTAAAATGCTGATTACATGTATATATTAGATGTTATCTTTCCTGTATTATAATGTTATAACTGTACATGTTCTCCCTTGTGCCAGGTCTAACCCACATTGAAGCCACAGTAAATGCACTGGTTGACATTATTCATGGTTATTGCACCTGTGAGCTGGATTACATTAATGTTGCTTCTAAAATCTACATGCAGATGCTTCTCTGCCCTGTAAGACTTTTTCTTTGGATTTTCTGATGTTTCTTTCCATATTCTGCAGCAAATAAGTGTTTTCTGTGATGTAATTAAGCTATTTAGACTGATTTCTTCACAAATGTGTTTGTTGCAGGATACATCTGTGAGCTTCGCTTGCAAACAGGCCCTGATCAGAGTCCTAAGACCGAGAAATAAGCGCCGACATGTGACCCTCCCCTCGCCACCGCGCTCCAACACTCCTATAGGTCAGTTTCCTATTTCAAATAAGTGTGGTTATACCATATATCAGTTTCTTTACTGGTCACATCCCAAGACCCACATTTTCTCATTGTCATTAATCGCAACCCAGTTTTATAGAATACAAATCAAATAATTTTTTCCCCATTCAAATCAATGTAATTTGTTCTAAAGACTTCAATATACAGATAAACCCATTCTATAGAAAATATAGTGTATAATACTAAAAACAAAAGTGTGTATAAATACATACAGTGTTTTATATAATTTTATACAAGTCTAATATAAAAATGAACATTTAACAGAATGGCACATTTCTTACCGTCTAACTCTTTTTGATTGATCCAAATCAATAATAAATTTGACATTTTCAATCTGTGCTTTGTAAGCATTCTTTTTCCCCCCAACAATGGAACTTTCTTTATGCCGCTCTCATGTTTTTGAATAATTTCTTTTTTTAACGTGATCGTGTTTCTGCTCTTTTTCTGTGATGCACTGTTGGCTTTGGAAACTTTTTTTGGTCCCATTATGGAGCTAAATGTGAAGTGTTTACTTTCACTTTGCAAGGAAATACATTGAGGGCAATAAGACATGTCCACGTTATGTGATCACGCCGATTAAATTTGAAGCAACCGGCAAAAAAACTACAAACACTGAATCCGGTGTCAGAAAACAGAGGATCCACTGTATTCATTTAGAATTAAAATCTGTCTCCAACCCACTTTTGAGTCACGACCCACCTATCATTTGAGATTTGCTGCCTTAGATGGAAATAATTTTTGGCTTCCAGGTGACAAAGACGATGATGACGATGACGACGCTGATGACAAAATGCCGCCTTCAGGTATGACCGCAGGAGAGAGCGGCAGGCAGGAGAGTCAAGAACAAAGTGAGGTGGACCACGGGGATTTTGAGATGGTGGTGAGTTTTGCCTGAATACTGGCTCCCGTTAATTCGTTTTTGCTTTCTGATGCCAGACTCACATAGGTGCTATATAATTTTCTACTCTGTATAATTCAGTCTGAGTCCATGGTGCTGGAGACAGCAGAGAACGTCAACAATGGAAACCCCTCTCCTTTGGAGGCGCTGCTGGCTGGGGCTGAGGGTTTCCCCCCGATGCTGGACATCCCTCCTGATGCTGATGATGAGACCATGGTGGAACTGGCCATAGCACTCAGCCTTCAGCAGGATCAACAAGGTTGAAATAGAATTCTTTCTACAAGTTTTAAATGATTGCATTTATGGGTTATGTTTTGATTTATTATTATTTTAGCGTTATAATTGCACATGTCGCCAGAAACTCTAAGTACAAGGCAGTGGGTTCTCAAACCTTTTGTCTCATGTTCTCCTTCAGAAAACCAACCTTTTCATGCTTCTCCTTGAGGTTTTGAGCTCAGAACACTTTAAAGCTGCTTTAAGATAATGTGCTATTGTAAAAAGCATATTATTGGAAGAAGAAAGGTGCTATTTGGGTCCAGAACTGATCGATTTTCTTAAATTTCTCACTTGTGTTCACCTTGCTGTTTGTAATCAAACTACATACATTATCTCTTTATGTAACAAATGGATTTTTAAGCAGAAGTAAATCTATTTTGCCCACTGTGGTTACACAGAGGAATTGGTCCTACACATTTAACCCATCTGCAGTGAAAAACGTGTATTAACACACTAGTGAAGTGAGCACACATCCTCAGATCAATGGAAAGCTGTGAACACGTTGCCTGGGGAACAACTAGTGTTGGATGTCTTGCCCAAGAGCACTACAGTCATAGCACTTGCTGGAACCAGGAATCAAACCGGGGACCTTTACAAGGCTTAAGTACAAAACCTATGACTGCCCCTGCTAAGGGTGTCAGCATAAGTGGAAGACATAAGTAAAAATGCTTTGTTGAGGATGGGCCAATTTGTTTTGTGACTTACTAGTGAATATCTCAACCTGAAAACATATCGTAAACTGTAAAATCGTAAGTTTTTTAATGATGGCTGGATTCTTTATTGATCCCAAAGGGTAATTCATGACCCTTAAGTGATGGCAGTATGGTCTTAAGTGTCATCTGTTTCAATATGTGTGATTATGGTACAGGTAGCAGCAGCAGTGCTTTGGGTCTACAGAGTCTTGGTCTTTCTGGCCAGGCTCCCAGCTCCTCCTCTTTAGATGCCGGAACTTTATCAGACACTACTGCATCAGGTACCTTGGATCTGCTGCTCCACCTTGATTTTGTATGCTAGTTCCATACCCATGCATGGCATTTGTAATACTTTATATTCTTTACATTGTATATGATTTGATGTGTACCTTTAGAAAGCCCCCTTGCAAAGCCTACTGTTTTTTTCCTGTAACAGCTCTGGTTATACTTTCAGCCCCAGCCTCGGATGATGAGGGGAGCACAGCGGCCACCGACGGCTCCACGCTGCGCACCTCTCCCGCCGAGCACGGGGGCAGCGTGGGCTCTGAGAGTGGAGGCAGTGCTATTGACTCAGTGGCTGGAGAACATAATGGTGAGGACGGCCAAATGTTGACAAGTGTGTATTTAATTTTATTCAATCCTTGTTTAAAAATAATAAAATATATAGGTTTATCCATTGGTGACCTATTATTTATTTTTGAATTTTAGTTTCTGGACGCAGCAGTGCTTATGGGGATGCAGCAGTCGAGGGTCACCATGCTGGTCCAGGCAGCGTGAGCTCCAGCACCGGAGCCATTAGCACCACTACAGCCCATCAGGAGGGAGATGGTTCTGATGGTGAGGGAGAAAATGAAGGGGACATTCACACCAGCAACAGGTCTTTAATTTTGGATATTTCACCAGAAAAGGTTGTATTTCTATTTGAGTGTCTTAATAATGTCTGATTTTTATGTTTAGGTTACACATGGTACGTTTAATGCTGCTGGAACGGCTTCTGCAGCACCTGCCCCAGCTACACAATGTGGGCGGGGTGCGTGCCATCCCCTATATGCAGGTGATTCTCATGCTGACCGCTGACCTGGATGGGGAAGATGAGAAGGACAAAGGTGCACTTGATGACCTGCTGGCTCAGCTGATTGGTGAACTTGGCATGCATAAGAAGGTTGGTGCTTGGATTTATTATTGTCTTTAAAAAAATACTACAGCTAAGAATGTTTTTTATACTTTTTTTCATGTTTTGTTTCAGGATGTCTCGAAGAAGAATGAACGCAGTCCAGTTAATGAGGTGCACCTGGTCATCATGAGGCTTCTTAGTGTCTTTATGTCCCGAACAAAGTCTGGCTCAAAGTCATCAGCTGAAGTACGTGTATCTTTCTAAACAGTAAATAAAACTACTATAGTGTGTACTGCTCCACTGACAAGCACTTTCTCCTCAAGTACAAAGGATGCATTTATGTATTTCTGTATTTACTTAAAGATTTTGTGTATTATATTAAAGGAAACTACAAATGTGTCCGGTGTGCATAAATGGCTTTTGTTTGAATCTGTATTCTCCTCTTCAGTCTTCATCGCTTATTTCCAATGCCACTGCAACTGCTCTGTTAAGCCTGGGTGCAATAGACTATTGCCTTCATGTCCTCAAGTCTCTGCTGGAATTTTGGAAAACCCAGCAGGGAGAGGAGGAACCAGCAGCTACCAGTCAGCTCCTCAAACCCCACACCTCCTCCTCTCCCCCAGACATGAGCCCATTCTTCCTGCGGCAGTATGTCAAGGTAATACTGGTCTCCAGTCCCGTGTTTGTTTTAAACAGTTCCTTTGAAGTTTAATGAACTCTAAACTGAATGTGCTGTGTCCTTAGGGCCATGCTGCTGATGTGTTTGAAGCTTACTCCCAGCTTCTCACTGAGATGGTGCTACGACTGCCATATCAGATCAAGAAAATAGCTGACACAAATCCCCGCATTCCACCCCCCATCTTTGACCATTCCTGGTTTTATTTTCTCTCTGAGGTGAGATCCAGTTATCCTGGGATTTTTTTTATCTTGTGTTTTACCGAATTACATACAGAGGCTACTAAATTTGCGGCACCAGTTGTTTATTTAGGAATATTAAACAGATAATTTTGGTCTGTGAATCTGATTTGGCTGAGCCATTTGTCCAGCTGTGACTTATCTGACTGGAATGCATGACTGACCACTTGCACGATGTATAAAATATTATTTTATATCATAAATTACAGATATAAACAGTGCGCCGATTCCCGACTAGCACTAAGCCAGTTCTGACTGTTTATTTAGTAAACAGTTTTTTGTAATTTAGTCACTAGTTGGCCGTTTTTGACTGAAACTGGAAACTTGTTACTCAGCGATCAGTGTTCACTTTAAAAACCTGACTAGATCATGTCGTGGAAGACCAATTTCATAACGATTTTGCTTTCAATACACGCATTTATTTTTTTATAGTAACCGTTTTATAAAAGCAATTAAGCACTCATGGTTGTATACTATTGTGAACAAATAACACCTCTTTCCTGTGATTTATCCACAGTAATTCACGACTGTTCCTGCCTTATTGCATTATTATCAATGTTGCATTATTATATATATTATATTAATCTTCCACATTCTTTTTAGTACCTGATGATTCAACAGACTCCATTTGTGAGGAGGCAGGTGAGGAAGCTGTTGCTCTTTATCTGTGGATCAAAGGAGAAATACCGCCAATTACGAGATCTCCATACATTGGACTCGCACATGCGCAGCATCAAGAAGCTACTGGAGGAGCAGGGCATTTTCCTCAGAGGAGGCATAGTCACCGCCACTTCCGGCTCTGCCTTACAGTACGACACACTTATCAGTCTGGTAAGAAACTGGAGCATTCAATACACAGTTACACAGGTCTTAATTCAGTTTTATTTTGCAGTTTATACTTATACATTTCACCTGTGTGCTGCAGATGGAACACCTTAAGGCATGTGCTGAAATAGCAACGCAGAGAACAGTCAATTGGCAGAAATTCTGTATCAAGGATGATTGTAAGTATTTTAATCAGTAATATTTGTTTTTGCCTATAATTTATGGTGTAGTGTAAGTACAACGGAGATGAGAATGAGGGCCCCACTTAATGTGTTGTGATGCATTGATGTAAAAGACAATTTTTGGAATGTCAGGATTTTAATTGAAACCAAAGTCCAGTCTTGTAAGTTTGTGCAAGTCACCAAGAATTTAACAAACTGCGTTATTGTAATTCAGTCTTTATCATCTAAACATATGTTTCCTTGTAAAAATCCCTTTCACAGAACACCAAGGCATGCCACAGTCAAAATCCTCAATCATGCATTTTTTTTCCTATTCTAGTAATTGATGTAAACACAACCAGAATCTGCACTAATTTCTGCATTGTGTTGTCACGCTTGACTAATTGGACAATAATGTCATAAACAAGTAGGGATTCTTAATAAAGTGCTCACTGGATATATATTACGTATATGTCTTTTTTACAGACACTTTTATCTTAGACTTAAAAGTATCCCAACTAAATTCATTGGAATTAAAATGGGGGGCAAAATACACCTGTAGCAATGAAGGTTAGGGGTTTTGCTCAGTGTTTTTCTTTTTCTTTACGTTTGTCTAAAAGCATCACAATGAGCAATTGACAAACAGGAAAAAAATACCCCAGAACACACTGGACATCTACATGATAGATTGTGTGGTAGATAAAACAAATTTTAACATGACCAGATCCCTAAATGTGAAGGTTACGTTATAAAGCAGTGACTTTATTCTGTTATTCTAACTACAGAATATAGTTGTTGTTTGAGCTGCATCGTGCTTTTCACATATCTGTGTTGTTTTGGTTTTGATCTTATGGTTACAATGTGTCTTTTTTTTCCCACCACAGCTGTTCTGTATTTCTTATTACAAGTGAGCTTCCTAGTAGATGAGGGAGTATCTCCAGTGTTGCTGCAGCTGCTCTCTTGTGCCCTGTGTGGTAGTAAAGTCATTTCTGCTTCTGGAGGCTCTGCTACAGGCGCTGGAGCCTCTCAGTCCTCTCAGAGCAAATCCTCTAGCAAAAAGAGCAAGAAGGAGGACAAGGAGAAGGACAAAGAAGGTAATTAGTAGCTCCCATCTAACGAAACAGAAGCTTGCAGTTTGTATTATCAGAATCAGATTTATTTGGCAAGTATGTTATACACTCAAGAAATTTGGTTCCAAATTGCTGGTCTCCCTCTAGTAACATTTACTATTTACAATTTCTTGTACAGTGTGCATATATTTAGATAAAAGTAGCCATTTTTGGTGTTGTGCAAAGCATCAAAGTGCAGCATAGATGATTTTCTTTTTTTAATTTGTACAGCTTTGTCTATGTAACAACATGAGGAAATAAACTGTAGGTCTGGAAGTTTTTGTGTACGGTAATCAGTATCATCTGTTGGAGGTTGTCTCAGTGTCTTTTCTTCATATGTGGTTTTAATCTTGAACAGGTGATGGAGCCGGCAGTCAGGAGGATCAGCTTTGCACTGCTCTCGTCAGTCAGCTCAACAAATTTGCAGACAAGGAAACACTGATTCAATTCCTGCGCTGCTTTTTGCTGGAGTCCAACTCCTCCTCAGTGCGCTGGCAGGCTCACTGCCTTGCTCTGCACATCTACAGGTACACAACATGGAAATATCACACTATGCTTTACATGAGCTTTGTTTCTTACTCACTCACTACGTGTTTCTAAACATTTTTAATCCATGAATCCATTTCTTCTTAGAAACTCCACTAAATCTCATCAGGAGTTGCTCCTGGAACTGACCTGGGCCATCTGGCCGGAGCTGCCCGCCTATGGTCGCAAAGCAGCTCAGTTTGTGGACCTGCTGGGGTACTTCTCACTCAAGACTCCACAAACAGAAAAGAAGGCATGTTGCAACAACTATTCTAGCACTAATTGGTCAGAATTGTGTTGACACTTTGTGTGTTTTGAAACATTATTGTCCTTAAATTTTAAAGAATTAAAAGTTGATAAAATAAGATACATTTTTATTATCCCGCAAGGGGGAATTATTAACATTTTTGTAGCAGCATAAAAAATGTGGAAATTATAGAATAAAAAGAAAACTATAAAAAAAAAATATGTAGAGCAAGATAATAATTAGATTATCACTTTTCCTGCATAGAAAATGTATTGCATTTTATAATATGGGTAGTTCCGGTCCTTAAATCTGATTGGCTGAGCTGCTTGTCTAGCCGTGACATTATTAACAATAACCCACACTTCTGACTGCTTCACATTCGTATAAATGCACTAGAAAACCCAAACGTTTTCAGAAACAGCGTTCTGTAATTTGGCCATTGGATGGCAGTATTTGATTTGGCAAAGACACCGGAAATCTTTTACTCGCATCAGGGTTCATTTTTTAAAAAACAGCCTGAATTATGGAATGCAAATTTATTAGCGATTTTGCTTTCAGTCAGTGTATTTATGAATTCAATTCTCCTGCCTTTTTGTTATATTATATGTTTTTGTAAATGACTTTTGTAATTACTGTGTATTTTGTTCTCACAGCTAAAAGAATACTCTCAAAAAGCTGTGGAGATTCTGCGAGCACAAAACCACATACTTACAAATCACCCCAACTCAAACATCTACAAGTAAGTGGAGGGTTTTTATCAATACACAAATGTTCTGTTTATGTGCAAAATGTGTAAATTGTAATCATTTGATTCCCATTCTTTAAAAGCACCCTTTCTGGACTGGTGGAATTTGATGGATTTTATCTCGAAAGTGATCCCTGTTTGGTTTGTAACAACCCAGAAGTACCGTTCTCTGTGAGTCCACTCATACCCCTCTAGTGCGCATGTCTAAAGTTGTGTAGATTTATTCTATATTGTTTGTTTACATTTTCATGTGTTCTATTTCGTCAGAACATCAAACTGTCCTCTATCAAAGTGGACACACGCTACACTACAACACAGCAAGTGGTGAAGCTGATAGGTAGTCACACTATTAGTAAAGTGACTGTAAAGATCGGCGATCTCAAGAGAACCAAAATGGTGCGCACCATCAATCTGTACTACAACAACAGAACTGTCCAGGCTATTGTGGAACTAAAAAATAAGTAAGCAAGTTAAGTTAGTAAGGTTTAATATAATGTATAATATAAGCCTTGATTACTAAGCTATTGATATGTTCCTGGTTAAGGCCTGCTCGTTGGCACAAGGCAAAGAGGGTGCAGCTGACCCCTGGACAGACAGAGGTAAAGATCGATCTGCCTCTCCCAATTGTGGCCTCGAATTTAATGATCGAATTCTCAGACTTCTATGAGAACTATCAAGCATCCACAGAGACCCTGCAGTGCCCACGGTGCAGTGCCTCTGTGCCTGCCAACCCAGGAGTGTGTGGAAATTGTGGAGAGAATGTCTATCAGTGCCATAAATGCAGGTACAATGATGTGCTGTACACTGTCGAGGGACTTTCAATAATTTACAATATGATAAACAGGATTGTGACATCAGTAAATTTAACCTAAACATTTCTTCTTCAGGTCCATCAACTACGACGAAAAGGATCCGTTTTTGTGTAACGCCTGTGGCTTTTGCAAATACGCTCGCTTTGATTTCATGCTCTATGCAAAGCCTTGCTGTGCAGTGGATCCCATAGAAAATGAGGAAGACCGGAAAAAGGTAGATAACTTTTTTTTTTTTTTTTTTTTTTTTTTTTTTTTTATTTTTTTTTTTTTTTTTTTTTTTTTTTTTTTTTTTTCAATTATTTTATTCAGAATTTCTTTAACGGTTTAGACACTTGTCTGTCAGTGGTTTGCAAACTTTTTCTGTCATGCCCTCCTTTGAAAGAAGAAAAATGTTCTGGTGTATTTGTGTGAAGTTTATTTATTAAGTGAGCAAAACATAAGAATTTAACCTTGTGGCACCAAAACATTTGTTGGGGCAGTCGTAGGATTGTGGTAACAGAACCAACCTTGCGACCTGAAGGTCCCTGGTTTGATTCCCGGTCCCACCAAGTTCTATGACTGAAGTGCCGTTGAGCAAGGCACGTAACCCCAAATGCTCCCTGGGCGCCATATACAAGGCTGCCTACTGCTCTGGATGCATGTGTTCACTTCACCTGCGTGTGCGTGCATGCATTCACTGCACGGATGAGTTAAATGTGGAGGACGTATCCCTCTGTGGCAAGATGAATCATTTCTTTCTTTTTTTTTATTTTATTTTTTTACTTGATTTTATAAAGGAGTTAAAACAGTTTTTATTTATTTGCTGGAATAACAAACATTAAAATTAATCATCATATTAAAGTTAAGCTAATAGTGTTAATCTGATTGCTTTTCTGTACTTGGTGTAGGCGGTTACTAACATTAACACACTGCTGGACAAAGCTGACCGTGTGTATCACCAGCTCATGGGTCATCGGCCTCAACTTGAGACTCTACTGTCAAAAGTGAATGAGGCGGCTCCAGAAAAACCTCAGGTTTTCACTTTCAAATACTTTTTAGATTTACTAGAGTTGTAGCAGTGTTTCAGGGTGTGCTGCATTTTGTGTTATTTTTCTGGTGGTTTATTGATGCCCTCTTATTTTCTTTAAAACTAGGATGACACAGGTGCAGGAGCAAGCATGGGTACCTCCACAGCTAGTGTGAATCGCTACATTCAGCAGTTGGCTCAGGAGTACAGTGGCGACTGCAAGACCTCATTTGATGAGCTTTCCAAGATTATTCAGGTTTGAGGGTTTGATATTGTATAAAAGACAATTATCTAAAGTTTACCAGTGCGCAAAAGCAGCTGCAGCATGTTACAGTTGCTCGTTTGTTTTTTCTGCTTTTACTTTATTATCTTTATTTATTCTTCAAAAAACTTTTTATACCTTTTTTTTTAATACTTTTTATAAACTCCTCGTGGATCAATAAAGTATTCTGATCCTGAAACTAAACAGCTAAATATAAAGGCCTTGCATGTGGAAATATTCTTCTCTACACTTTTTTTGCATTCTTTTGTTAAATAATATAAAAATGTTCATTTTTCCTGAAGTACTTTCTAATAGATTTTATTAAAATCAAGTTAATCAAGTACTTGGCAATGGAATGTTTTGTGTATCACAATACAATCCCATGGTGATTTTTATTTTTTTTTGAAGCCACATTTTATAGGAATAGATTCAAACTGTTGACTTGATTCATGAATTACCACTAAAGATATAAACACTGCGTCATGGTGGTGGTGATGTGGTTTAGCACATCTGGCGCTCAGCACTGGAGATCTAGGTTAAATCCCAATACCCCCGTTCTCCACTTGTCCTTGTTGGTTTTCTTCAGGTTCTTAGTTTCCTCCCACAGGCCAAAAACATTCAAGATGAATTAGCTGCTCTTAATTCCCCTTTATATTGTGCCTATATGAGTGTGCCCAGCGATGGATTGGCATGCTGTCCTGGGTGTATCTGCCCAGTGCCCGAAACATTCTTCCCTGGTTTGGCATAGGCAACCGTAGCAGAGAATTAAACAGAAGATAATGAAAAATAAATGCATATGATATGTTATCACTCTTATTTCTGTTTGCAGAAAGTTCTAGCGTCCCGTAAAGAGCTGTTGGAGTATGACTTGCAACAGCGAGAAGCGGCTACAAAGTCCTCACGCAGCTCCACCCAACCCACCTTCACTGCCAGTCAGTACCGGGCCCTGTCGGTTCTTGGTTGTGGACACACATCTTCCACCAAGTGCTATGGCTGTGCATCAGCAGTCACGGGCCATTGCATCACTCTGCTGCGTGCACTGGCCACAAACACCGCCATTAGGCAGATCCTGGTACTGCAGGGTCTGATCCGAGAACTGTTTGAGTACAACCTCCGCCGAGGGACCGGAGCAATGCGGGAGGAGGTGCGCCAACTCATCTGTCTTCTTACAAGGTAAAAGTCTGACGCCACAGTTTTTGCCTATCAACAGCAATCATAATTTTCTTACAATTTAAATGATTATTTGTAGTTTAGTCTGTGCTTATGGGTCATTTACTGGTTTACAGGGATCATCCTGAGGCTACACAGCAGATGAATGACCTCATCATTGCTAAGGTGTCAGCAGCCCTGAAGGGGCACTGGGCCAACCCTGACCTGGTATGTATCTGTCTGTAGGTTTCTTGACTGATCCACTGAACCTTTTCAATTAAACAACATTTTAAGCAACACTTCACATAAAGACTATATGGGCAAAGTGTTTTCAACAATCCTCTGTGAGCAAAGAATATGGCTTGTATGACAGCCGTAAATATAATAGAAATAAAAGTAGGGTTTGGTTAAGCACCATAACTGAGATCTATAAGCTTTGAATGTGCGTTGAGTATTTTGTTATTTAATCTAAGAATTAGCGATAATTAAATTATTATTTAATTATCGAGTGTGAAGTGAGTTATACTGTTAATGAAGCGTAAGTGCTCAAACATTACAAATTCCACCTGAAATGTTAAGATATTTCTTCAAAATTGAATGGTGCTTTGATTATACTAAAACCTCTACAAAAATCATCATGCTCCATCATATTAGTTTTACTTGATTGGGACAAGGCAACCTTCTTTTCATATAATAGTTTGGATAAATAGCTAAACGGCTAAAGGCTTAATGATTAAGAAATGTCAAAATTTTGGTAAAATCATCTCTAATTAAAAAAAAATTTGGTTGAAGTTTTGTGACTCTGTAATATAATTTAATAGTATAATTTTATTTAGTAACCTCTTTCCTAGTAAAAGATTCCAGTGGACTTTTTATTATGTCTTTGCTGAAAACAAAGCTAAGCAGCATTTAATGTGGTTTGGATATACGCAGAGTGGGAAATGTGTATCGGCAGAAGGGTGCTGAGGATGGAGCCGTCAAGCGGGAGGAGGAGAGTTAAGCCCAAGGGGAGGTTTATGGGTGTGGTGTAAAGAGGACTTGTCAGGGTGTGGGATGTATAAGATGACTCATGACAAACAGAGAATAAATGTCCTTTATGTCAACACGTACTGGAAACAGAAGACGAAATTTTGTGCTGGTTCCACTTTAGAATTAATTTATTTAATTAACCTGCAGTTTAGGAGTTCATAGGAAAATGAACTGTAAATTTAGAATTATGAATCAAAATGTGAAAATTTTGCTTTATTCAATCTGGACCACAAAGTGTATTTTACTGTACTTGGTGTAGTCCAGCACATTTGTATTCTGCAGCTTACGCTTTATATACACTGCTACTTTTTATTAAGTTAGATGAAATGTGCATCTGTATATTGACCTTGAGTTTGAGAAAGGTACTATAAAATGAAAGAACTTGTTATTCATAGTAAAGTATCAGCATTGGTTTGAACACTGTTGGTTAAGAATTGAGCTTACTTTCAGATTTTTTTTCCCACCATTTTATAATTTATCCTATCGATTTTTACAGCTGTGATTTCTGGAAGGGTCACTGTTATGCCATTTTGATAGAAACCATGCAACAGTTCAGTCTTACATTTTATGAAACTATTTGCACTGAAGCTAAATGTTAAAACAGTATGTACTTCTGGTAAGTTTGTTCCAATTCATTCTTCAGGTCAGTAGTCTGCAGTATGAAATGCTGCTTCTCACAGACTCGATTGCAAAGGAAGGAGGCTGCTGGGAGCTGAGGCTTCGCTGTGGTGGGTTTGCATTATGACACAGAATCTCTACATCAGTCTGAACATTACATTGATTAAGCACTAAAACCCTGAATTATGCCGTCCTCAGCTCTGAGTCTGTTCCTGATGGCAGTCAATATTAAGACTCCAGTGGTGGTGGAGAATATTACGCTAATGTGCCTGAGAATTTTACAGAAGCTCATCAAACCCCCTGCACCCACCAGCAAGAAAAACAAGGTAGAGTGAAATACCACCCACTTAACTTTTAGACGTTTATATCATGATTTCCTTTCAGTAATTCATTTCTTCTCCTGTAGGATGCAGCGGTTGAATCTCTGACTACAGTCAAGCCGTACTGTAACGAGATACATGCCCAGGCCCAACCCTGGCTCAAAAAGGACCCCAAGGCCTCATATGAAGCCTGGAAAAAGTGCCTTCCTGCTAGATGTGTGTTTTATCAAATGTTAATTTGATATTACCCCAATTTAATGTAGTAGTAATACTAATATTGGCAATAATGTTACCCCTATTTAGGCCAAGATAATGTCTCCAAGCCTTCAAACAAGACTGAAATCAGGAGGCAGTATCTGATGGAAAAGTATGTATGGAAGTGGAAGCAGTTCATGAGATCCAAATCTGAGGGCCTGTTCCCCCGCCTCCTCAAGCTGGGTCACAACAACTGGCTTAGACAAGTAACTGATTTAATGAATCTGTTTCTTTACTTTGCTAGAGCAACGGTTCACATTTCTTATCTTGTGTGCTTCATGTGTTCTCTTTTACTTGTATATACACTTGTTCTCGAAAATGTACATACCCCCGGCAGATTTTTTGCTTCCTCTGCCTTTTTTCAGAGAATATGAAAACACAAAAACTTGGTTAGTGGTTGGGTGAAGCCATTTATTGTCCAACGACTGTTTTCTCTTTTTTTAAATCATGAAAACCAACCAAAAACATTCCAAAGGACCTTGATCAAAAGTTCACATACCCTTTTTATTTTGACCTGATAACATGCACAGAAGTTGACACAAATTGGTTTGATTGGCTACTTAAAATAGCATCCTCACCTGTGTGTTTGCTTGTAATCAGTGTGCATAAGGGAGTGGTGGCTCAGTTGTTAGGGCATTGGACTATCAATCTAAGGGTTGTGGGTTCAAATCCCAGGTCCACTGAAGTTACCAATGTGGGTCCTTG